>PJEM01005763.1:20083-124050 GCA_004023845.1 Helogale parvula | reverse complement strand
CAGGTTGTCTGCGTGACTTACAAGGAAAGCAAGAAGCCCCTGAGGGATGCGGTGCACGTTTGGCTGGTGAGGAGTTCCAGAAGATGCCGAGGGGGATGTGACCCGGTTGGTGACAGGCTGAAGTAACGGCAGGTCTGGGCGTTGGGTCAGAGAGAACCCGGGTCTCTGCTGGAGCGCAGGGAGAAACAGCTGAGAGAATCGGGCCGGTCCCGCAGGTGCCCCTCCCTCCACCTTGGTGTGAAATCTTCCCCTGCTGCTTTATTTATTCTCTAAATGTGCTCACGGGTAAATTACATCCGTATATATTTAGTGTACTAGCTGTCATGCCCGTCCTTGCCGCACATGCGCCTCGTCAATAATGATCTGATTTCAAGGCAAAATTTCATTGGAATATAAATCCCTTAATATTCTTTCTGTAATTGCTGGCTGTCTGTTCGTAATAAAGGGTACATGAAGTAAGAGTGCAAACATGGTCGTATGAGGACAGAATTTCCAAGTGAGTAGTGCCACACACACGTGTGCCCGCACACACTGAGGGGTCTGTTTCTAGCAAAGCACTTTTGATGACAGAAGTCTGCTGCCGCCGGGCCCCCCGGAAGCAACAGGGAAAAGGCACAGCAGGAAAGAGCGTATCTGTCACAGCCCAGGACGTGCCGAGGGGACCTGCCGAGGGGAGCCCTCACCGCTCTCCTTGCTCAGGCCGCTGAGGAGATGTTAATAAAACTGGGTTATTTCAGTATATTGACTAAGAATCATTGAATTGGCTTAATTTTGTAATCAATAAATGATCTCCGTGAAGTTTCTAAAAAAGAAAACACAAAATACGTTTCTACGGTGTTCAAGTCCTGGAAAGAGGCCAGAGTTGATCTAAGTCCATCCCTACGATCTCTCAGAGTAAGAGTCCGACCCCGGCCGGTTATGGTTCTTAGTTGCCCGCAGCAAGCGAGTGGATGGCGGACCTCCAAGGGGACCTTCGGTACATGGGTGCCTCTGGCAAGGAGCGGCCGTGCAGCTTTCCTCCTAAAGCGCGGACACCCACAGGTCGCTGCCGGGCTCTTCCAGGCCGTCTCAGGTGCTGCGTCCTCCACCCCCAGGGGGTCTGCACACACTGTTCCCTTTGCCCTTACGACCTGCTGCCCCCACCGCTTCCTCCCTCTCCCGCCTCACTGGAACGGCCCGCTAGCAAAGCCTCCGGGGAGATTTACTGTGTCACTCCCGCCTCACAACACACCGGTGGGGCTCCGCCTGGGCGCAGATTTGCTGCCTAGAGGACATTTGGCAGTGTCTGGGGATGCTGTTGGTCCTTGTGACATGGGGGCGGGAGGGCAGGGTCTGGCCTCTAGTGTGTGGAGACGAGATGGGGGGGGATGGGATGCAAATCAACAGCACCACAGCAAGGGCGCCTGGGTAGCTCAGTCGGTTGAGCGTCCGACTTTGGCTCAGGTCATGACCTTGCGATTTCAGACCCGAGTCGGGCTTTGCTGACAGCTCAGAGCCTGGAGCCTGCTTTAGATCCTGTGTCCCTCTCTCTCTGCTCCTTCCCTGGTCATGCTTTGTCACTCTCTCTCGCAAAAATAAAGAGACATCAAACAGCCCCACAACAGAGTCACTGGCCTAAAGTGGCAGTGGTGCCCAGGTCAGGGAGCTGTACTGGACGTGGTAAAAGCTCCTTACTGAGAAGAACCTTATTTTCCCGTCATTTTAGCTTTTGGACTAAGCCCATGCCCCGCCAAGAGAAACAGGTGTTCATCAGGGCCACGTCCTGAATCAGAGATCCTGGTGACAATGTGTTGAATACAGTTGACAAAGCGTCTTGTCTTCTGGGCAGAGAGACACTTAACGGAAGCTCAGTGACCTTTCTCGTAGTTTTTGGTGGACCTTTAGACTACTTCACGCTCCCTTTCCTGGCAACCATGTTCGGTTTTAGAGGACTTTTGGGGCACCTGGGTGGCTCCGTCGGTTAAGCTTCCAACTTTGCTCAGGTCATGATCTCGTGGTCTGTGAGTTCAAGCCCCGCCTCAGGCTCTGTGCCAACAGCTCAGAGCCTGGAACCTGCTTCAGGTTCTGTGTCTCCCTCTCTCTCTGCCCCTCCCCTGTGAGTGTGCTCACGCATGCTCGCTCTCGCTCTCTCTCGCTCGCTCGCTCTCAAAATACTTTAAAAAGAAAGATTTTAGAGGAGTTTGGCTTCATTACTACTCCTGCTCTTTACCTCACCCCTGTCTGTCGCCTCTCACCACCTCAGGCCTCTTGATTCCTCCTTCATTCCCACCTCACCTGTCCCCTTTTTCCAATCCGATTTTGCTGTCCTAAGCCCCGCTTAATCATAGTTGTGTCTGTATCAGTTTCCTCTTTGCACTGTAACAGGTGATCACAAACAATGGTTAAAGCAACCGCAGTCTCTTAGAGTTCTAGGGGTCAAAAGCCCCAAATCAGGGTCACAGAGCCACAATGAAGGTGTCTGAAGGGTGCCTTTCTGAGCTTCTAGTGGCTGCTCGTATTCTGTGGCTGGTGGCCTCTCCCTCCAGCTTCAAAGTGCATGTCTCCACTCTCTGTCACCACATCACCTTGACCTCTGACTCTGACCTTCTGGCCTCCCATTTTAGAGTGCTGTCATGTTGATATCTGGGCCCATCCAGGTAATCCAAGATAACCTCCCCATCTCAAGATTCTTAATCACATCTGCAAAATCCCTTTTGCCATATAAGGTAAAATTCACAAGTTCCAGAGATTAGGATGTGGGCATATTCGGGTCAGGGGGAGGGGGGCAGATTCGGCAAACCATACCCATCTGTTCAACCAACTTGGTTAGTCAAAGATCTCTCCTAAGAGCAAAAGAACATAGATTTCCAGTCGTCGTCTTTAAAAGAGTTGAAACAGGAATGCTTTCCTAACTAAAAGCCTTGTTTGGTACATTCTGGAAATGTGCGTTTTCTCTTCTGAACAAAATCCGTAATTGCCGAATCTAAGGAGTTCCTGGGTGGCTCAGTCAGTTAAACATCCGGCTCTTGGTTTTGGCTCAGGTCATGATCTCAAGGTTCATGGGTCCGAGCCCTGTGTTGGGCTCTGTGCTGTGTGGAGCCTGCTCAGGATTCTCTCTCTCACTGCCCCTTGCTCACGCTCTCCCTCTTTCTCTCAAAAATAAACATTTAAAAAAATAATTGCTGAATCATAAAGTCTTTGGGAACCTATTCAAATGTGGTCCTTGGATAAATGTGACAAAATTGCCAGTCTGAATATCCCTTGTTCCCAAAATGTTTTCAGGCCTGTGATGCTACCTTGCCTCTTCCAGCCCAGTTTTCCTCTCGCAGGTCAGGCTCAACTCCAGGCAAGGAGGGTCTGAAGGCTGGAAGAAGACACGCAGCCACGTTTGCAGGTGTTCTCAGTTCTGCAGGGGGGGGGACTCTCCCCACCCTCTTGCTCTCATGTGGCTCCTCCTGAGGCCTCCACACAGACCGCTGACCTGCTGGCTTGCAGCTAGCAACCCCGTTTAAGTAATAATATTTCTTCTTTTGTGTGCATCCCTCACCCAGGAGCAGCCTGTAAGGTTTACTATTTTCTGTGGCTTTGGCTTATACTTAGCCATGGAAGGAGATGACTCCTGCTCAAGTTCTTCAGGCCCCCCATTGCCCCCAGGGAGGCAGAGAGGGAAGCATTCATGCATAGGCTGGGGATCTGGACCTTGCAGATTTCCTTGAAAAAGCATTTTCCACTTACAGCAGATAAGGACTTGTAAAACTCTTCCCTTCATACCATTACCACTCTGAACAGAATCATCACCTCCCGAATACCATCCAATACACAGTGTTGAAATTTCCCCCAACGTTTTTGAAAGAAAAATGCTTTTTTTTTTTTACAGTTCTCTTGATATCTACTTCAATATAACATTCTTCCCTTTAAAGTATATAGTTCAGTAATTAAAGTATCTTCATGGAGGTGTGCAACCATCACCATAATCTGAGAACATTTTCAACAGCTAAAGAGGAACGCCATCATATTTAGCAGTCCCTCCCCATCCCTGTGTCCCCTGGAGCCCCTTCTACACTCAGCACACCTTCAGGGTTCATTTATATCATAGCAGGCATCAGAAGTTTATCCTTTTCATGACCGAGTAATATTCTGCCATGTGGATGGACCACTTTTCTTTATCCATTCATCCAGTGACGGACATTTGGGTTGTTTCCACTTCAGGGCTCTTGTGAATAGTGATGCTGTGAAGATTGCACAAGGCTTTCTGTAAACATGCGTTTTCATTTCTCATGGGTATATACCTACGAGCGGAATTGCTGGGTCATACACTAACTTGACATTTATGTGTTTCTGCGGAGCTGCCAGACTTTTTCACACTGCACCTCACTTCCACACCTGCAGTATGTGAGGGTCTCAGCTCCTTCGCGTATCTGCCAGCACTTGGTATTGGCTCTCTCCATGTAGCCGTGTAGTGGATATGAAGTGCTGGCTCACTGTGGTTTTGGTTTGCGTTTCCCTGAAGCTGCGTATCTCATCATATGTTTACTGCCCATTTGTGTATCTTCTTTGGAGATATGGCTGTTCAAAACCTCTGCTCTTTTAAAATTCGGTTGTCTTTCTCATCGTTGAGTTGTAAGAGTCCTTTATCTGTCCTGGAATCAAGTCCTTTTCAGATGATTGACTTCAAGCATTTTCTCCAATTCTTTTGTAATCTACTTTTGCACAATTGCAATATACCTTTTTTTAAATATTTTTTAAGTTTATTTTGAGATAGAGAGCAAGCAGAGGAAGGGTAGAGAGACAGACAGACAGACAGACAATCCCAAGCAGGCGCTGAGTTGTCAGCCCAGAGCCTGATGCAAGGCTTGAACTCACAAACTGTGAGATCATGACCTGAGCCCAAGTCAAGAGTTGGACACTTAACTGCCTGAACCATCCTGATGCCCCTGCAGTGTATCTTTTAATGCAGCTTTCACCAGTCAAAATACAGGTAACCCATATGGTCATAATTCCTGAATTGCTGGTGACGCAAGTGGAGATAAACTACTCCAAATGTCACTCCTGGCTCTAGAAACTCGTCTGGGACCAGATAAGCGCAGAGCCAGCTAGGCGAACTCCAAGAACCTACCTTGTCTTGGGAGTGACTTGGCTGTGGTTGGATCTGAAGCAGCTCAGTGAACAAGCCAGAGGTGTGGAATTAGTGCCAGGCTAAGGCCAAGGGATGGCCTTGTGCCCAGCTCTGCCATTCTTTACCTTGGTGACCTGGGTGCATCATTTAGAACATCCAGACTGGAGCGCCGAGGGTGGCTGAGTCCTTTGGGTGTCTGGCTTCAGCTTCGGTCATGATCTTGTGGTTTTTGAGTTCGAGCACCAGATGGGGCTCTGTGCTGACAGCTCGGAGCCTGGAGCCTGCTTTGGATTCTGTGTCTCCCTTTCTCTCTGCCCCTCCCCTGCTTGCACTGTCCGTCCGTCTATCTGTATCTCTCTCAAAAATAAACATTTAAAAAAATTTTTTTCAATTTAAGGGGTGCCTGGGTGACTCAGTCTGTTTAGTGTCTGACTTTGGCCCAGGTCATGATCGTGATTCAAGAGTTCAAGCCCTGTATTGGGCTCTCTGCTGTCAGCACAGAGCCTACTTTGGATCCTCTATCCCTCTCTCTGCTTCTTCCCTGCTCATGCTCTCTCTCTCTCTCTCTCTCTCTTAAAAATAATAAATTAAAAATGTTTTTAAAATATTTCAAACATCCAGACCCGGGCCACCTGCTTAACCACTGTGACTCAGTTGGTTAAGCATTGAGTCTAGATCTCAGCTCAGGTCTTGATCTCAGGGTAATGAGTTAAACCCCAGATTGGGCTCCTCACTGGGTGCAAAGCCTACTTGAAAAAATAAAAAATAAAAATAAAACATTCCGCCCTGTTTCCTCCACTGGAAATAGGAAGGCCTGCCCTGATTACCTTGCATGCTCGGTGAAGTGAACATGTGTTTGTGAAAGTATTTTGTTTCCTGGCCAGCATCATGTGACAGGCAGACGAATTAGGCATCAAGTAAAATGGAACTTCTTGAATTCTCCTCCCATCAGCCCTTCAGATCCTGGAAAGGCAAAGAGGCCATAGGAATGTGAGGGAGGAGGAGAGATCCTATTTCCTGGGCCTAGCATTTTTAATTTATTTTTATTTAAGAAACTTTTTTTTTAACTTTTATTCAGTATTGAGAGATAGACAGAGTGTGAGCTGGGGAGGGGCAGAGAGAGCCTGAGACACAGAATCCGAAGCAGGCTCCAGGCTCTGAGCTGTCAGCACAGAGCCGGATGTGGGGCTCAAATTCACCAATGGTGAGATCATGACCTGAGCCAGAGTTGGCCACTTACCTGACTGAGCCACCCAGGCTCAGCATTTTTTAAAAACCATCGGCACCCTGGACTTAGCGTTTTTGAAACCACAGTCACAGATCATGTACTGAAAGGGAAAATTTCTTGAAATGTTTGTTTATGAATACAAATGGGTGTCCTGGAGAGACGGGCCCCAAAACTGAGGCACCCCCTTTCTACCATGGCCCTTTTTCTTTTAAATTTATTTTATTATGGTAAAATATACGTAAGGCCCGCCACTTGTGATGGCGCGATGCCGTGGCATTTGGTGCGTTCACACTGTTGTGCAGCCCTCACCTCCATCCGCCTCCAGAACGATTTCATCTTCCCAAACCGACACTCTGCCCGCATAAACACCCACTGCCCGGTCCCCCTCCCTCGGCACCCACCCTTCTACTTTCTGTTCTCTGTGAATCTTCTATTCCGGGGACCTAATGTAAGTGGAGTCACACAGTGTTTGTCCTTTTGTGACTGATTTATTGCACAGAGTGCAATGTCCTCAAGAGTTCATGCCGTGGCAGGTGTCAGAATTTCCTTCCTTTTAAAGGCTGAGGAATATTCCACCGTATGGAGAGACCACAGTTTGTGTATCCATTCTTCCATCAGTGGACACTGGGGTTGTTTGCAGCTTTTGGCTATTGTGAATAATGTGTTCCTTATTATTTGCAAATACATAATTCTCAAAAATCGATGAAAAGTTTGCCACTGGGCCACGGAGCCTCATGAGAGTGGCAGCCTGCACTCGTGTTCCCGGAGTACCCGCATGCAGGAATGGGGTCAGGACCTACGGAAGGGCTTGCTCTAGAAGGCAGAGCCCAGGTTAGAGGCCAGGAGGGAGACTGGGATGGCAGAGGGAGGGTGTCACCAAAAGGAGCGGCTTTAAACACCTTTCGAATATCCAAAAACGAACGTTAAAAATTGGGAGCTTTTTTGGGTCCCACTGGGAGGTGTGAGGTTATGTCTCGGGTGGTGTGGGGGTGGGGGGGGAGGATACCTGTACTGGGGACTCGGCTTTTTCCGGGACAGGACAGGAGCCCTATGTTCACCAGTGGGAGGAGGAGGTCCTGAGTTGATGGATTCAGAGAGGGACACAGTCTCAGGAAATGGCAGAGCCCAGGAAGGGACACTGCAGAGAAGTGTGGTTCATGTGGTGCGTGGATGTTCAGGCCAAAGACAGTGTTTGTCGGAGGAGTTTTAAGGCACTTGCTTTACCTTTTTGAAAACTTTAAGAGTGACCGGAGACCATTAGTGTCGTCAAGTGTTTTGGTCTGTTCAGGCTGCCGTAACCAAGTACCAGGCTCCATGGCCTACACACAACAGACATTATTACCTCTCACTGTCCCGGAGGCGAGAGGTCGGAGATGTAGGTGCCTGCACCGCCAGCTCGTGTTCCGGTGACAGCGCTCTTCCTGGTTCGCAGTCAGCCACCCCCTCACTGTGTCCTCACGTGGTGGAAGGGGCCAGGAAGCTCTCTTGATTCTTTTAGGACAATAATCCTGTTCATGAAGCTCCACCCTCATGAACCTCAGAACCTTCCGAAGGCCCCACCTCCTAATACCATCATCTTTGGGGGTTCAGATTTCAACATACAAACCTTGGGGGAGCCTCAGACATTCAGACCATAGCACCAAGTGTGCGGGAACTTTGGCTTTAGACAGACCTGCATCCAGCCATGGCTCTGGATCCCCTTTGAAATGGGTTTCTTCATCTCGGTAAGGATTAAATGACAGGACCCAAGTTGTGTGCCTTCAGTGCCGTCCTAGCCTTCGGTTCAAAGGTGCTGGACTTTGAGCCCTGCAGGTTTTTACCCCTGGAGCTCTGGTTGCTTCTCGGAACACCCCGGAGAAAAGATGGGCCGGTGTGGGGACCGGGGATGAGGGGATCATGCTGTAGTCTCTCGAGGGCCCCACACAAAGGCTTGGTAACCCTCCTTTCATCTGGATTCTTCTGAAAGCAAGGAAGGAGCCCGCCAGGGATGGTGTTTTCAGGGCGAAGGTGACGTCAAGGCGCCTCTGGAGAGCATGCTATGCTCATTTCTGAGGCATGTATGGCACCAAGCAGATACTTCCCTGGGAAAGGGGTTCTGCTCTAGAAGAGGACACGGAGTCCTGTCTGATTTAGAGGAATCGGAGGTCCAGATGACACCAGAACGAGATAGCCACCCTTAGGAAGAAATCAGAGCTAAGAGGGAAGTTCTCTCTAACAGAGAAGTTTGCTCCCAGAGTAAGGGACCCCGTGAGGCTGGCAGAGGGGACGGCATGTCTAGTTCTGTCCCAGAGGACTACTCACCCTGAGTGGGCTGAGGTGCTGAGTGGGACGTGGCCCTCGCAAGACCAACATGCACCTCATCCCCTTCTCATCTGGAGTTTCCGCTCAGGGCCAAACTCTACCCCCACGCCCCAGCGAAAACCCTCCCACGCTGGAAAGAAATCGTGTCTAAACCAGGACATCCATCTTTCTGTGGCTCATTGATTTTGGTGGGAAGTGCACTCTTATATTAACACCCAGCTTGTTTGATTTTTACTTTGGTTTACAGTATTGAGCAAATCCTAACTCACACAGATTAGTTGCAAATGCTGAGTTTTAAGAGCTCATCTTACAAGATACGCTACTGTTTTGCCCTGAAAAGACAAACGCAGCTTTACTGTCAGGTCTGCACAAACATGAGCTGGTAACATAAATTATTTTTATGGTCTCTGATATGTTATTTTGTATATTACATTGAAATATATATTACAGTTTTAAAATACATATTTCAACTTTAATACAGAGGTTATTTTTTTACATTGAGATATAATTCAAATACTGTAAAATTCATCCTTTTAAAGTACATATACAGTTTAGTGGTTTTTAGGGTTTTTAGTGTATTCACAAATACCTTTTTGAGAGGGACAGCGGTTACTTCACCAGGAGGTGGCCGACCCGGCAGCTAGCAGGCTCCTGCAGCACAGCGTGACCAGGTCACAGCTCGGGTCCATGGAAAAGGCACTGAGCCGAGAGACTGAAGACCCTGGTTCTGTTTCTAGTGTTCAGCTGGCCAGTTACTGAGCTCTAAAAGGCCTACACCTCAGTTTCCTTATCAGGAAAATCAGGGGCTTAGACAAAATGCTCTCTAGTTTTCAGTTCTACTCTGAGCTGTCCATCTATACCTGACAGTGTGGTTCTGGCAAAGTAAAGGTGACTCCCCAGAACTCAGTATTGCAGATTCTTATTGAAAGCCTTTGACAGGACCTCTGGGGGAAGAGGGAGCAGAGGGGTAACATGTGTTCGGGGTACCCCCCACCCCCCACTGAGACGACCTTATCAACCATCACACTAGGGACGCTCTAGGTCCCTTTTCGCCCTTCCCACCCAGTATCCTGGCTTTCTAGGCTCTTTCTGCAAATCCTCCATCAGGATTACCACCTCCCAGCCATCGTGATTGGTCGAGGGATGGGATCATAAGCCAGTTCAGTCAAGTGAAACTTAACTTCTAAAAGGAACGTGGAACTTCTGGTCAAGTTCCTTTTTGTTCCCGGGTATTCAGGGTGACAGCAGTTCACCTTGTAATTTCCTGAGCAGCCTAGCCTGCAAGTGTAGGACCATTCTGCCTGCCAACTGGGGTGCTTTCTCCTCGCCAACTGAGGGGACCTTGTGGGATGGGAACAGCACGGGAAATGAAATGTTATCAGGCCAGGTCTCTCTGTGCCTGTGATCTAAACTAGTAGTCACTAACGCTTTAGTCCCAGAAGGTTCAAGGCAGTAGGATGTAGGCGCAACTTTCACGTCTCCCTCTCTGTCTTATTAGCTCAACACAATTCTATTTGAAATACAAACCACATTTATCTCATTTCCTTCAAATGTGGATTGTAGCAATTTACATCTTTGCTAAATGATTATTCCTTCCAAGAAATAGAACATCTTTAACATTTTTATCCTGAGAACTATCTTCGTCAAGCTTTTTGCTAAATTCCTCACAGCTTTTCTAGGCCACTGTTAAACCTCCTGCCTACTTTAAGTAACACCACTGCCTGTCGCCTTTCCTCCACTCAGTCTTGTAGCTGTATCAACAGTGTAAAAGTAAGAGCCACAGAAATGTCCTTTATGCACAGTTTCAAGCCATGTGTCTGGTTCCTGCCCCCACAGAGACATGAAACCATTTGTTTTATAATAACTATTCAATTTTGTAATGGTAGGTAGGGATGGAGTGGGGCGGGG
The DNA here is from genome assembly GCA_004023845.1 of Helogale parvula. Classification (NCBI taxonomy): domain Eukaryota; kingdom Metazoa; phylum Chordata; class Mammalia; order Carnivora; family Herpestidae; genus Helogale; species Helogale parvula. Next base: position 113,518 of record PJEM01005763.1, on the reverse strand, counting down.
GGGCCGGGGACAGTGTTCCAGTTACAAGGAAAAGCGTGTTAACAATTCTTAAGAAGTAAAGAGCTTGGTATATCTGATGAACTGAAAGTGCAGCTGGAGAGAGAATAAAGAAAGTGGCTGGAGGTGGCAGGGCGCTAACAGGAAGGTCGCGTTGAATATTTTGGATGTTACCGTAAGGACAATGGGAAGCCAGTGGAAGATGTCAAGTTGGATGACGACATGATCAGGTGTGTTGGCCGTGCTGGCGGAGAGAGTGATGTGAGAGGGCAGAGGGCTATTCCAGGACTGTTAGGGGTGGAGCCAGTGGCAACAGAGAATCAGTCTGGTCTGAGAGACATTTTTGAGGCAGCATCCACAGAACCTGATGACGGAATGCATGAGGAGTGGAGGAAGGGGGAGTGTGTGGGCAGCACACACGGTGTGTGTATGTGGTAACACATACTGGAGGCAAACAGATCAAGGGCTAAAAGCTTGAGTTCGGTGTAGGGCACGCTGCTTGATGCCTCGGAGACATCCAAAGATGTGTCACAGACACTTGAAAACAGGGATCTGGGGTGTAGGGAGAGAAGAAATCTGGGCCAGACATAAAGTGAGATCTCTGCAGTCACAGGAGTGGCGAAGCTCGCTTGCAGGGGTGCGGGAAGGCTGCGCTCCGGTGAGCCCAGACTACTCCAAGCAACAGAAGCCTGTTAGAATTCGGCCGCGGGGCACACAGAAGGCAGGCGACGAGATGGCGCTGGTTCTGGAGTGAAGCACAAAAAGGCGCACAGTTGCGCACCGTCAACGCAGGGTTCCGGCCGGGGAGGCAGCGCGGGCTCTTTCTTCCGCCCTCAGGGCGGTCTGGTCCCCGACAATCATACCCATGGTGCGGAGGGCAAAACCTGACGGACCCGTCGGCAAACTCTCCCGGGCCCGCGACCCAGGTTTCTGCGATGACCACCCGCAGTGGGTGACGGGGGTGGGTTGGGGACACCGCCCGGACAGCCGCCGCGTACACACCACAATTTGCACCATAGCCACCCCCAGAGCGCTCAGTCGCGCAGCCCTGAGAGGGCGCCGGAAGTCAGCGCGCGACTTCCTGTTCCCAGCCTGGAGGGCCGCTCTAGCACGTCTCATCTCGCTGGCATTCCCCGCGGCCTGCCCTCCGCGGCCGCGCAGAGCTCTCTGGGAGCCGGAGGCGGCTTCCACGCCCAGCCGCGGGCAGGCAGCGAGAGGGCGCAACCCACGTGTAGCGGCTGGAGGTGTCGGACTCCGGACCGGGGCGGCGGGCCCATCGAAGGCCAGGGCAGTCCCACGGATTCGCGCTGGGATTTTCCTCTGCGTTCCGGGGAGCCAACGATTTTTACCTCCATTATTACATGACTCGAAGTCACTCGTTCACACTCCAAACCACAATCCCTCCAGTCTTCAAAATTCGCTGCCATCTAAAACCACTGCAGTGTAAAAGAAAAAGTTCACTTCATTGCCGTCATCGAGAATAGCATTTATTAGGTGCCAAATTGCACGTCAGGTAGACAAGCACAGCCTAGTGAGAGCGTGCATTCTAGAGCTAAGACTGATGAGAAGACACCAAGACTTGTAAAATCAAAACATTGGACAGTATAAGTGCATACAACAAAGAGACTTTTGAGGTGTCCGAAGGAACCAGAGACGGCAGCACTTTCTCAGGGTTATATAAATGCACATTTATGTTACATTACCCGCCCCTCCGCATCTCCTCCCCCCGAGTGTTAATGCAAGGAGGGATGTTGAAAAAAAAAGATCAAAACACTCCTGTAGTCAGATGAGCACTGAAAAGATGGGTAATGATCATCCTGATATTGGATCATTAGCTCTGAGTCTACAAAACTAAAACAGATGAATAGACATACTTCAAAAGAAGATCATTTAGTTACTTTTTAAACAGATGGTCAAAGCATAACACTTTACTACTGAAATCCTATAAAGACAAGTTTAATGAACAATTCAAAATACACTATTTAGATAAAGTATAATCTGCTTTGCACACATGTGCAGTACTGGCAGATTAAGCAAAATCTGTGGTATTAGATCATATAACATGCTGTAGTCATCAGAGCAATGCCACGTAATTACATGGAATTTCAGAAGTCAAAGACTCAAATCACGGTTTACTGTGAAATGTAACTTGTTTTTAGTTTTAACTCCTTATATACTAGGTTAGTCATTTTCTATGTTAAATGGGGAGATGTGAACAGCCTCTTAACTACTGCAACAAAGCTCTAAACAGAACTATTTTGAGTCCAACTCCTTTGAGATTCCACAATTTCTTTCGTTATAAAATATAAATCAACTGGGTGGCTCAGTCGATTAAACGTCTGACTTCGGCTCAGGTCATGATCTCATGGTTCATGGGTTCAGACCCGCGTCGGGCTCTGTGCTGACAGCAAGCTCAGAGCCTGGAGCCTGCTTCATATTCTGTATCTCCCTCTCTCTCTGACCCTCCCCTGCTCACACTGTCTCTGTCTCTCAAAAATAAATTAAAAAACATTAAAAAAAATAAAATATAAACTATGGACATCTGAATCCTACTGGAATAATGCTGTCTGTAGCAATGATGGCTGTTAATATACCTTGATACTCAGGCAATCACATTAAAGACCTGATATACATTTTTATCTGTCCATCAACAAGAGAAACCAAATTTGTTCAGAAGTCCATTTCTTTGTACAAAGTTCCTACCCTGCATAGTGTCCGTGCTGCAGAAGGTAGTGAACTGACCATTCCTAACAATAAACTCCTGCATTTTTCATCCCTATATTAACTTTCATCCAGTATTTGTTAATACTAACATAGTTGGCTAATATCTCTGAGTTAAATGACAGACTGTGAAATCTATCTCCATGAGCTGACACTAAATAGAAGGTGAAAAGCCATCATCACAAAAACAACATAGATTTTGTTGGTGGACTGACCCTTTCTTCCAACTGGTTGGGCTCAGAGCAACTTGTACCCGTCCAGCAAGTGTGCTCAGGTGCAAATGCACGGTAAGGCAGCAATGGAAAATCTGCCTCTTTCAGAGCAACTGACACTCAAACTTGTTTTGTTGGTTTTTAATTCTTTTTCTGCATACTGGTCATTAGCAATGATTACTACACCAAAAAGGCATTTTAATTACATTTCTGTGTATGTTAGTGTCTTTTTTTTTTTAATTAAAAAAAATTTTTTTAATTCTTGAGAGAGACAGTGCGAGCGGGGCGGAGGGGGGGGGGTGTCAGAGAGAGGGAGACACAGAATCGGAAGCAGGCTCCAGGCCCTGAGCTAGCTGTCAGCACAGAGCCCAACATGGGGCTCGAACCCACAAACCGTGAGATCATGACCTGAGCCGAAGCCGGAAGCTTAACTGACTGAGCCACCCAGGCACCCTGTTAATGTCTTTATGATGCTATTTTTCTAGTCGCGTATGGAGGCTTGGCATAATCTTACAAAATCTAGAGAATAAAGAAAAATGTAAAACCTGAATTTTAGTTGTGAAGGAAGCCTCATCTGGAAAGGGGACTTGCCACACTGGGTGCAGAACGGCACTCAGGGCATAAACTCTCACCTTCGCCCCACCGTCTTAGGAGCAAAGGAAAGGACGACAGCTTCCATGTCTTACATCGGTCCCATCCTGTCCAAGCGCCTTCTAAGCTAGCCTTCCCTCTTTCTCCAGCCACTGTGCAAGTAGGGGCCTCCTTCCCGATTTCATTCCCCACCCTGCCACTCTGCTCATTCGGCTGCGAAAGGAGATCCCCTGACCTGTGATGATCTGCCTCCCACTGCAGGCGGAGCAGGGGAGGTGGCAGATAGTACTTTCTGGTATTTAGCAAAGTATATCCCCAAGTTGGCTGGTAAGAAACCCAACGAGACACTTGCTGAAGAAAAACCTACAGATAACTTCACTTTTTAAGACCCAAAAGCCCCGGCAGACGGGTGTTTTGTATTGAGTGGAGATATCAGAAACAGGGTCAAGCGTGACCCTGACATTCAAACCCCAGGGTCTCAACTGTGGATCTGCAAACAAGAAACAAGAACAACAAAAAGGAGCAAAGGAGTGAGCTGGGTTGGGGTCTCCATCTCCCTTACTCACCAGCAATAGTTTCTTGCTTCTAAAGAGCGTTAAGAGCTTACAGCAGTAGCCAGCATCATTTTGTATTCAGTTGCTCTGCTGTTCTGTAGAAAATCCACATCTTCCAAGTACTACTTTCCTAAAGAGGCCTATTACTGCTGATGCAGTTTCCCAGTGATAACCCCATTTTAGTTAATGTCATACTTCTATGCTATGTAGGTAGAATAAGACCATTCTCACATCCTGATCACAAGTCCATTTAAAAACAGCTTTGCTGATAGGCAGACCATCAGTTTTGCTTTAAAGAGAAATTGTGTATGAATGTATATTCACAAGATTCCCTGATTCTTTAACATTAACAACCAACCCATTAAACAGTATCTTGCTCCAATGTTTGTATGTAACAGCAGTATCCTAAAACCTACTGGGGGTCAAGTAGTTTTCTATATGTATTTTTCTTTGGAGATGAGGAGGAAAAAATTTTTTTAATCTAAAACCATAAGGGCTGTACTCTGTAGTGTCTGCAGTCTCTAATCTGATCACAGGGATGGGAATTTGAACTGGAAGTCTTGGGGAATCTTTCTGTTGCTTTGTAACCATTCCAGTAAGCCAGGCTTGGAATAAACCACAAGGGCAGTGGCGGGGTTCTAGCATGTGTGGGCACGGGGCAGCCTCCATGACGACCGATCTCACCCACCCATCTCAGCCTCCCTGGCGGCTTGCAGCCCCAGCACAAACGCCACCACCACACAACAGTGTTGAAAAATGCACAGTCTTTAGCATCAGAGGGACCCAAGGTTAGCCAGCTTCAGCACATGGCTCTTTTCATCTTGGGCAAGGTACTGACTTTGACTTTACCCTCTGTGGGCTTCAGTTCCCTCATTTATGAAACAAGGACAGCCCTGTCTCTGTCAGATTTATCCTGAAGATTAAATTAGGTAATATACCATATTCACCAAACAACAGTTACTATTATTCATAGAAAGGCAGGTAATGTGCTTCGGTAGAGACTTAGAGGTAAATCCTTTCAGAGAGAACCCAGTATCTTTCACTCGATCAAGTCCAAGCACCAGAAAGGGCTATGGTCAGACTGTCAGAACTCCTTGCAAATGGGTCAGAAAGACCAGTGGTTTCAGATCTCAGAATGGGACCTCCACGGACACTAATCAGCAGCATGACCACCAAGCTGTCCACCTATTTGGGAACTTTCCACGCCAGAAATATAAGCTTCCCAACCACTTCAGAAATTAACACATGAAGTATCAGGTCTTAGAACAAATGTTACGTTCAGACAGTTATAGCCAAAAAAAGTATAACAGAGATGTATTACTTTCCTAGATATGAGATCTGCAGAACTGGCAAAAAATAAAATTCTTCTAAAACTTAACAAGCTGTGTAAGAAAATTTTAAAAACTCCAGCAAAAATTTCACTTTAATGAAAACTGAATAGAAAAACAAGTTCTGAATCATTATCTGGCTCATGCAAACGGTATCCGAACAGCGAGCCAGCTCCTGAGTTGGAATGCTGGTTTCAGTCACTGGTTGGGGCGCTGATTACGCTTCCTCGGTTATAAAGTAGCAATCACAGTGCCCAAGCAAGGTCGGGGTGCAGGGCGTGCAACGACACATCAGGGACAACTACTCCCCAGTTTCCAGTCCAGATCCAGAAAAGCAGAGTGGTGGCTGTCTTATGGGTTTGCTGATGAATAACAAAATGTCTGTTCAACCTGAAACTTCCCACACGTGGTACATTTGAAAGGTTCCTCTCCTGTGTGGCTCTTCAGGTGGCATGCAAGCTCTGAGTCCAAAATAAAGGTCTCTGCACACGTTTTACGTTTATGGGGCTTTTCCCCTCTGTGAATGCTCTGATGGTGAATAACCTCCGAGATGCGGAGGAAGGTCACTGTGCACTCGGGACATAGTAAGGGTCTGAATTTTGAGAGCAAACTCGAATTTTCCCCGCAGTCATCACAGTGTTCAGAATCGTCCTCAGAGTCGTCCTCGTGGTCCTGCTTGGGGAGGACAGGGTGTGAGGGCCGCCCAAAGCACTTTACACACGGAGCACACCGATACTGGGCGGCCGCCATGTGCGTTTCCCCATGCAAAGCAAGATGTGTTTTCTGTCCGAAATATTTACAACGGTCAGTACCTTCATAGGCTTTGTGGGCAGCGTGGGCTTTCCGATGCCGTGACAATCCTGGGCCCTAGAACCTCTCCCGCAGACGCGGCACGTGCGGTTTCTCCTTACGTGGATGTTCATGTGCCGAGTCAGACGTGAGGGCTGGCGGAAGCTGCCGCCGCACTCAGCACACCGACAAGGCTTCTCGCCAGTGTGGACTCTCCTGTGTGTCCTCAGGTTGGCTCTGTGATTGAAAATCTTCCCACAGTCACCACATTTGTACTTCTTCTCTCCTGAATGAGTTCTTCAATGCAAAACAAGGCATGAATTATCACTGAAGCTTTGGTCACATTCAGGACACTTAAACAAATTTCTGGCTTCTTCCCCAGGAAATTCAAGAATTTCAGAAAGTGCTGTCGTTCCCAAACACTGAGATAGTTCTATTAATGGGGTATGGTTTTCGATGGTAACTGATAGGCTGATGAGCCTTTTCTTGCAAGCAGGCGTTCCACCTGATACTTTCCTTTCAGCGTCTCCAGCTCCAGTGTCAGAAGATTTTTCAGGGGAACAGAGAAGGGCCACAGCAATGGAGGAGTTTTCTGGGGCAAGATCTTCAGGTCCTGTAGAGTCTAGATTTGCCTGCTGAGTGATCTCGGTCTTGCCTTCCCCTCCTGCTGATAAAAACAACACAAAGCAAAATATAGACGGCACCCTCACGTGGTACTGGGGAGAGAAGCTGGTTACACAGAGGACCAAGAAGCTGTGGGTGGCATATCCTAGAACCCAGACACCGGTACTATCCAAAATCGGGCCAGCAGCCTCTACTGGCTTCCCAAGGGGTCTGGTTGCAGGGAAGCCTGTGAAGGGAGGAAGGAAAAAAGAGCTATAACGAAGTCAGGGTCCAGTGGGACAGGAACTAACGGCAACCTTGGTACACACAGTCTAGAGAGGATTTCCAGTTGTCTTCTGAGCCTCCGGAGCTTCTCAGCATTTACGTGATCTCATGTGACAACTGAGCAACCACAATTGGAATAAAGACTGGGATTCACACTTAAGAGAGAAAAAGAGAGAGCAAGTGAGGATTTTCTACCTAGCAGGGAAACACTGTGGTTATTAGAAATACTTCTATTGTCACCAGGAGAGTTCTTCAAAATATCTTCACCTCTCCCTGAGGAAAGATCAACGTAGAGCTGCCAGGCACACGCAGCCAATTAATAACCAGCCTCACTCCGAGGACGGCTAACAAACCTTGGGCCGCCAAAAAGCATTCCCTTTCAACATTTGTCCATATATTCGTTTTTTAAAATGTTTTTTATTTATTTTTGAGAGACAGAGAGAGACCGCGCGAGCAGGAGAAGGTCAGAGAGAAAGGGAGACACAGACTCCGAAGCAGGCTCCAGGCTCTGAGCTAGCTGTCAGCACAGAGCCCGACATGGGGCTTGAACCCATGAACCGTGTGATCATGACCTGAACCGTGAGATCATCACCTGAGCCGAAGCCAGATGCTCAACCGACTAAGCCACCCAGGCACCCCCAAATAGTCTTAATTTATAAAACCAACATGTCAATACAAAAGGAGTCTTTCCTTCTGGAGAAACAGCCCTATGACTGCCCCAGTGCACTGCCTAGAAAGGGTCTCTGGGTTGCAGTGCAGTGTAGGAATCCAAATGATACCTCATAGTTTTGCTGATTTGAGGAGACCAAATTCAGGGATGCCAAGATGGCTAGAATTTGACAGCAAAATACTGGGGATGAGATAGGGTCCCCTGACCCATCCCGCAGGTCAGTCAACACAGGTCTTGAGGGAGGGAGTGAGAATTGGGGGGCAGGGGGCACAGAGAATGGAGGCAAGACAAAGTCTCTGATCAAGCCTCATTTATTGAGAGAACACACACATCTTATAAAGGGTAGAAGGCGGGGAAACAAGGCAGCCGACCTAGGTCGGTTGCTAAGAAACAGGGTCAAGTGATAAAGGGGAAACCGAAACGGAAACCGAAACTGCAATTTCAACACAGTGCCGGAGGGGCGGATAAGAAAGCCCAGACTGGCTCTCTCCAGCCCTGAGCTGCGGAGTGATAACACTGCCCTGCCTGCAGGAGGCTGATCTTTGTTCTTCTGGCAGCTCCCCACAGTCCCCTTAAGGCTTTGGCTGAGTATTGATCTTTAAGTACATGTGAGAAAACTACCCCAAATGGAAAAAGAATCATCAAAAAGGGACAGAACAAGCTTCAGAGTTCACATAATAGTTCAATAGTTCATGTTCCCACCAGCCAAAGTGGAACACACAAGGCACTGGGCAGTATCCTCAAAAAAACTGCCTTAGCAGCAGGTCAGATCACCCCTAGACTAAAGGCTGCTCTGATTACATCCCATCAAAGCAAAAAGCAAGCCTTTAAAGGATAATACTGATCCCCAATAACTTAAATGCAAAGTCCAGAAACATTTAAAAAAATACAGCAAAAGCCAACATTGACAACATAAAACTCACAATGTCTAGCATCCAATCAAAAATTATTAGACGTGTAAAGAAGCAGGAAACTATGACCCATAAGTAGGAGCAAAATCAATGAACAGAAACAGATCTAGAATTGACACAGATGGTAAAAATAGTAAAAAGAATGGTAGACTAGCTATAACTCTGGTATGATATAGTTCCAATAGTCAACCCTAGTCAGAGACAAACACCACTCAGGCATGGAACATTTTTGTATACATATTCCCCTTAGGTGATAAAAGCACAGTGCCACTTTAAGAGTAAATTATTTTTGAATCTTTAACAAATGATAGTTTTGCAAGTAAAACTGAATTGACTATAACAAATATTTGGGAAGTTTACCAAGTACTGTCATGTCTCATGCAAAACCAGAGTCACTGTACTAGGTTGGATTTTTTTTGTCTTAAGAAATCATCTCATTCTCTGAAAACCACACTGTCATGGAAATTCTTATCATATCCACATAGATCACCTATGGGTCCCACTGCCCCATACGAACATGTGAATGAGAAACGAAATCCTGTTCCTAGAACTGATCAAAACTGCAAAATGCAGGAAAAACAATTGCCTTACCCATCAAGGCCATATCCTCAAAACACTCCTGTGTACTGTCTCTGCTGAGAGACCTCTGGGCAGAGTGCAGACTCACACACTCCTCTTGAGAAAAAACACAGCCAGATCCTCAAACAGCATTGGTCCCTGAAACAACATGAGAGCCCATCTCAGGACCAGAGGCCCCAAGGCCACCCCCTCACTCAGTGTAGGCTGGGAAGAGCTAGAAACAATAGACCAAGGAAGAAAGAAAGGGGCCTGGTGCAAAAAAAAAAAAAAAAAGTTCCTGAGTGCTGAGGATGGTGTATAAATGGTTCTAAGTGGGTGGGGGAGTGGTGCAAATGGTGAAGGAGTGAAAATAGATGTAATTTTTGAGGCAGTAGTATAAGGACCAAGACCGTGAACTGTGAGAAGTTCTGGAAGAGACTTCTACTCCTTGCTAGTCTCTCTCCTTCCACATGACAGTCACTGCTAAGCTCTCTTTAGAATCACATCCAGGTCTAGTCCTCCTTTGTTCAGTTTACCAGTCTTATAAACCAATAGAGCCTCCGTGTGATTAAGAATCACCTGGGGTTTTGTTTGTTTGTTTGTTTGTTTATTCAAAAGGTGTGGGGTGGCCCTAGAAATCTGCAGTTGGAGTAGCATTCCAGAAAGACACTTTGAGATACTCTGCCACAGCCTTCACCAATGGGCCCTGCTCCCAGTTGGTGGTTCAGAAAGATAGATTTTGATGAGCCATTTTCCCAAGCGCCGGGCCTAGGAACCAAGACAGCTTGGTCAAAGGGCTTTTGTGGGGTCAGGAGCCCGCCCACCGAGACGAGCATTCCTAACCCTCTTCCAGAGGAAGAAGGGCAGAGGCAGGTAAATACCGAGAGGAACGTGGACCTCGAGAAGGGACCTGCTCTTACCTGGGTCCCGGTTGTCGGGCGCGTGGACGCCGTCTCGGAGGGAGGTGGGGGGGGGGGGGGGGAATGCCTTCCTCAAGTCGACCCACTGACTTCGGGAGAGATCTGGGAGGGGAGAGAATAACAGTCAGAGGGGCCAATGGCTATACTGCCAGGGCTCCTTCGCTTTCCAACTCCTTTAAAACCTGAGCGGACGGCTCCTCTCCGTGGATCAGCCTTTGAGGGGCGAGTCCTGGGCCGACCAGGTGCCACCTACCGCTGTGAGACCAGTGATCCTAGAAAGTGTCCCGTACGCGGGGAGAAAGAACAGAGGTCGCCGCCCCACTGGCTCTCCAGACCTGTAGCCCAACCCACCGTTCGCTCCCGCGCTCCAGCACGCCGGAGCTGCCAGGAAAGCCGCGGGAACGGCACGCCCCCAAGCCTTTACGAAACTGCCCCGTGAGTGGCCAGCGTTACCCCCGAAGGGGCAGTCCTTCTCGTGTGTTGACCAATCGAGCCCGTTAAGGGAGGACCGATGGATCACTGAGCTTGCTGGGAAATGTAGTTTTTCATCCATTTCTAGAAAGCAGGTATTTCGCTTCCGCTGTCTGGGTCTCCTGGGTGAGCTCCTGACCGCTTCGCTGCAAGCAGGTTAGTGAGCAGGTAGGATATGAAGAGCTCGGGTGGTTCCGGAGCGACGTAACGTTTCCGGGAATAAGGAAAGCAAGACGGGGAGACTCCAGAACCCGGAAGACTGTCGGCACTGAAATGTGGGTTCCGGCGGCAGTGCCCTGTGGGTCCGAACGCGGTGAGGTGAGGGAGCGGCCAGGAGTGCGGGTCCTCCTCTTGGCCTGAGCAATCACGGCCGTTGTATCTGGGGCGGACTGTGAGGCGGTGGAATGAAAAGGTGTCTTCTGCGTGGACAAAGTTCAGATCTGCCTCGGCCGGGCTGCTAGATTCGCATCCGTTGTGTTCTTGTAACCTCCAGCCGCAGCCCAGCCGAGCCACGTCAGGCTCGGAGCCACAGCGGACCTCAAGCGGGAAGAGAGCCGTTGGCTTGCTTCGTGAGACACGTATGCCTCTTGATACCTCGCGTTCGTCCTGCCCCATTGCCACATATTTTACACTTTACTGACTGAGCGCCGTCGTGTAGGGATTTGGAATTGAAGATTGAGCTCCTTCCCAAGCTTTGCCACTAATTGCTTGTGTTATCTTGGTCAATATACAGCTTGCTCTTCTCGGCTGCCAAGAGCTACGAATACTTTTCCTCATATGGTAGTTCCAAATAAGTTGTCAGTTTATAAAGGTGTCAGCATACAAAGGTAAAAATCCAATGATAATAAGATAATAAGATGATAACAGAAAATTCTGGGTAAGTTTCAATGTATTTTCTTATTATGGTGCCAGGCATGTGCCTGTAGCTAAAAGGTTACGCCAGGAATGGTTGCATGGTTATTGGAACAATATATTTGAATTGACAAAATAAGTAGTGGGAACGGGAGGAATATCAGGTAGGTTGGTTTCAGTTGCAAGTAAACGAAAACTCAACAAAACTCTGTTCAAAAGTAGGGCAGATAAAGGTTGGTTAATTCAGTTTCTCAGTGACACCGTCAAGTCCCAATGCTTCCATATTTTCCGTCTGCCATTCTTAGTGTGTTGGTGAAGGTGGCAATGGAATCCACATAATATATACAGATATGCATTGTACCAGGTACCTACCATCCTAAACCAGTCATCCTCAAGAGTAAAGACTATGGCTACCATAATTGGTTTTGGTCAACCGTGGCTCCCCAACTAGCACAGGGGAAGGATCCGCCTTCCCGGCCAACGACCCTCACAAAATCATGGCTCTGTGTGTTGGAAAAGAAAAAGAAAGAAGTAGAACAGATGTAAAACTAAGAGCATCTGCCACAGACGACATCTATTGACAGCAAAGAGCTAGCCCTTCTGGGAATGGGTTACAAAAGAGGTGTTTAGGGGTCCCAGGAGGAAGGAGGAAGTTGGTGACAGCAGAGTTGGAAGAATGATAAGGACCAATTTACTGACATGCTGGACCACTCCAAAGCAGAAGCGTGGAAGAAGAGCCAACAGGCCTGGTGTGTGGAGGTCTGAACTAAAAGCAGACTCATCATAGAATCACGGTCGTGCTCAAGTAGTTATCGCCCCTCTTCCTTGGGGCTGATACTTAATGATGTTCTTATATCGAGGATAGCTCCTTCGGGGCTCACATTCTCTTGGGTTTGATTTCTGGCCCTTTCACCAAGAACCAGGAGCTCTCGGGGCGCCTGGGGGGCTCAGTTGGTTGGGCTTCTGACTTTGGCTCAGGTCATGATCTCGCGGTTTGTGGGTTGGGGCCCCGCATCGGGCTTAGTGTTGATGGCTCGGAGCCTGTTTTGGATTCTGTGTCTCCCTCTCTCTCTGCTCCTCCCCTGTTCACACTCTGTCTCTCTCTCTCAAAATAAATAAACATTTAAAAAAATTAATATTAATAATAAAAAAAGAACAAGAAGCTCTCCTGGCACTTTCCTTTGAACTTTGGTCTCATTACAAAGATATAAACACAGTTTCCAATGACCAGAGTAAGACTGTGGTATTAACTCAAATAACCAGAAAGAGAGAGGGCTACCTCTGAAGTGGGAGAGGAAACAAAATCTTCCCTAGACCTTCTAACTACCAAGACTCAGTAAGCAGATCAAGAAGGGAGATTGAAAGCTTGTGGGGCACTTCTGTGACTCAGTTGGTTAAGCATCTGACTTTTGATTTCATCCCATGATGTCACGGCTCATGGGATTGAGCCCTGTGTACGGCTCTGCACTGACAGCGAGGAGCCTGTTTGGGATTCTCTCTCTCCCTCTTTCTCTCTGCCCCACCCTTGATTGTGAACATACACTCTGTCTCAAAATAAATAAATAAACATGACAAAAACTTTTTTGATAGACCACAAGCAGGGTAGGGGCAGAGACACAGGGACAGAGGATCCAAGGCAGGCACTAGCGGATGGCCGCAAGCCCGATGTGGAGCTTGGACTCATGAACCATGAAGTTAGACCCTGAGCTGAAGTCAGACACTCAACCAACTGAGCCACCCAGGTGTCCCAATAAATAAGCATTTTTTAAAAAGGGATACAGGGGCAGCTGTTGGCCTGCTTCGGATTCTGTGTTTCCCTCTCCCTGCCCCTCCCCACTTGTGCTCTGTCTCTCTCTCAAAAATAAAATAAAAACAAAGTAAAAAAAACAGGGATACAAAACTGTACTTAAAATAGTATCATTATAAATGTACTGAAGAGAGCAATGAGGAGACATGCAAATGTTGAGTGAGTTGGGTTGGTCAGCAAAGGGTAATTTTTTCTCTTTATGATCTTCTGTATTGTTCTTATTACAGTGCGTGTGTATTTCTTCCATAATTAGCACAGTAATTAAGGCAGGAGTTTGGAGTTGGACTGTGTGGGTTGAAATTGCTCCCAACACCTTAACATCTCTAACATCTTGGATTCGTTATTTAACCTCTCAAGGCCTCCGTTTCCATAGCTGCAAAATAGAGGCAATGAATGTAACCACCTCATGTCGTTGTTGGGATGATTAAATGAGATACTATGTCACACAGCACCTGAGGATAGTAGAAGTGCTCAGAACAGAGACAGCACGGGGGAGGACAGGGAGAGAGAAAATCCCGAGCAGGCTCTGTGCTACCAGCAAGAGCACAACGTGGGGCTCGAACTCATGAAACCGCAAGATCATGACCTGAGCTGAAGCCAAGACTTGGACAGTTAACCAACTGAGCCACTTGAAAAGGTTTTTAAATGAAATTATATTTATCTTTTAGCAATTAGATACAGTGTCGTAGTCCACACAGAGCTTCCTGTGGTGACGTGTTTCCCAGAAACGTGGAAGAAGGAGAATTAAGGCTAAACTTTGAGAATTAAACTGAGAAAATGGAGATGAAATCACGTTTCTGTACAAAAAAAGAAGTAACCTTAAGCAAAGCTTGGAAAGTTGATCAAGTGGTGATTTATAGGTCTGAAAAGGAATGTGTTTCCAGAGGGGCCTCGTCGGAGTGGAACCAAGAGGAAGAAGAGTCAGCAAGAGTCTGGCACTCTCCTGGCACTGCCCAGACAGAGCAGCGTTGGAAGTGTGGGGCAAGCATTCCTGACACTCGAAGATCTCCCTTAAGACTCTCTGTTTCTGCTCCTTGTATACCCTGTTCACCAAGAACTTTCTGATTAGCAATCTAGCTTCCCGGGAACACTAACAGAGCAAGACACGTCTGTCACAGGGACATGAGCATCCCGGTGACCCGTAACCATAAACACGTGACCCAGCCTCAGGCTTCAGCCTCAGTCCTTGTGAGTCTGAGCTGTAATCTCAGTCTTATTAAAATATTTTTTATGTTTTTAATTTATTTTTGAGAGACAGAGACAGTGCAAGCAGGGGAGGGGCAGAGAAAGAGGGAGACAGAATCAGAAGCAGGCTCCAGGCTCTGAGCTAGCCGTCAGCACAGAGCCTGATGCGGGGCTCAAACCCACAAACCGTGAGATTATGACTTGAGCCAAAGTTGGACGCTTACCTGACAGAGCCCCCCTGGCGCCCCATGTAATCCCAGTCTTAGGGTACCCTGATGATATAAGTGGAGAACCAGACCTCCCTATATGCTGGCCTGAGCCCCTGAGACCAGGCCAAGTGGCCGGTGGTTGTCCTCTGCTGTCTCTGTCGTGGTTCTATGGCAGTAAGTCGCACCATCCTTGGTAATCCAGTGGACACGCTTGCAGCCTTGTACAGCAGAAGGGAATGTCTCTGCGAGCAAAATATTTGTGTTGCACGCAGGCGCTCAAAAGCAAGAATAGGAGGATGAGGGAATGAGGAATAGAAGAGAGTTAAAGAAAAAAAAGAAAAGGAAAAAAAGTTAAAGAATGGGCACGGGAGGCACAACATGAGCGATGCCCATGGTGTCGCTTTATTTCTCGCACGCATGCAGTTTCATACATAACACAGACGGCACAGCTGTGAAGAGTTTCTCCTAGACAATACTTCTGTTCTCACTGTTATTGTTGTACCATATTTTCTGGGAACGTTACACACTACTCTTATTATTATTATAAGAGTGCCAAAGCGTGAAGGACAGTTGTACGATAACATTTTAACTCAAGTGACTTAACCTCTGAGGAACTGGGTCAGCCGCGAGGGCTGTAAGGACACGAGAGCTTCGCTCGGTCACACTCCCCTTCCTGGCTCCTGGCTGCTGCTTCCCACGTATTTGGTTCTTGGTGGTAGTGGCTTTGGTCCATGAAAAAGTTAACAAACCCTTCAGGACCGCAAATCAGAATAGTCTCCCCCACCTCAAGCCAGTCTCAGGGAGCCTTTCCTCTCCTGAGGGCGCTCCCAGGATGGTCCAGCGTCCTCTCAGGCCAAGCAGAATCTGGTCGGCAAGTTTGCCATCTATAGGGATGCCCGTGAAGCGGCTTGTTCAAGATCTGTTTCTGGGGGCGCCTGGGTGGCTCAGTCGGTTAAGCCTCTGACTTTGGCTCAGGTCAGATCTCACGCTCGTGGGTTCGAGCCCCGCATCAGGCTCTGTGCTGACGGCTAGCTCAGAGCCTGGAGCCTGCTTCCAGTTCTGTGTCTCCTTCTCTCTCTCTGTCCCTCCCCTCTCATGCTCTGCCTCTCTCTGTATCAAAAGAATAAATAAAACATTAAAAAAAAAAAAAAGATCTGTTTCTGGTAAAATGTGTGCAGGGCCTTCGTGGAAAGCCTGCTTTTGGAAACCCAGGCCTCCTGCTGGGTGGGTCAGGAACGTGTGACCCTAGAGAAGGCATCACGGTCTGTAGAATGGGGACCGACATACCTATGTCTGTATGCTTGTTGGGAAGCAGTCAAGCCCTCAGGAAGGGCTGTGACACAGAGTGCGGCACATGGCAGACACCCAGCAAGTACGTGTTCACTCACAGTTCGTTCTGAAAGTCCCACTGTCCTGGGCGCCTAGTGACTCAGTTGGTTAAGCGTCCAACTCTTTCTTTTTCTCAAAATGTTTATTTATTTATTTTGAGAGAGAGCAAAGGACTGGGGGAGGGGCAGAGGAAGAGGAAGAGAGGAAGAA
This sequence comes from Helogale parvula, assembly GCA_004023845.1. NCBI lineage: Eukaryota > Metazoa > Chordata > Mammalia > Carnivora > Herpestidae > Helogale > Helogale parvula. The sequence continues at coordinate 97,316 of PJEM01005763.1, read as the reverse complement.
TCCCAAGCAGGCTCCATGCTGTCAGCACAGAGCCCAAAGTAGGGCTCGAACTCACAAACTGTTTGATCTTGATAGCCCAAATGAAGAGTCAGATGCTTAACCAACTGAGCCCCCCGGTGCCCCTAGGTGTGTGTCACTCTTGATCTCAGCATAGGTCTTGATCTCGGGGTCATGAGTTCGAGCCCCAAGTTGGGCTCCGTGCTGAGTGGAACCTACTTAAAAACAAAAGTCCCATTGTCCTGTGTAACTGCCTCTGTGGAAATCCTTATCAAACCATCTTGGAATCCTACATCTTCTCAAAGGCAGAGAATGCATCCCAGCAGCTCCTGGCACAGTGCTCAGCTCTCTTTAAGTGAGGGGAAAAGTATCTAAGCTCCGCCCTCATGTCACCCACACTTGCTTTTTACTTGTGAAAATACCATGTCGCTTGTTCGTGTGAACGAGGTCTCTGAGAGGATACCGGGGTCCTGGCAGCAGCAGTTATCCGGAGAGCTCCGGCACCGAGTCAGAACGTGGGAGACCTACAGTTGTACTTCTGCGAATGTGGCACAGCACGCACGCTGCTCGAACAAATGTTTATCTCAGAAGATCGCCCACCCCCTGCTTAAGCCAAAACTAAAACAACATGTTGGACACATCTGTGAAAAGCAGATAAAGAAATATAAATAGGAAAACATGATTACACTCACTAAGAAATACACATTAAAATAATGAGATCTTTTCACTTAGAGGCAGAGATGTCAGGAATAATAACACCCCGTGTTGGTGAGGCTGTGGGCCAGGAGCGTTCTCTCTTTTGGTGTCAGAATAAACCAGTAAAAGTGCTCTGGCAAGGGTTTGTTTCCAAGTTGAAATGTGGCCAATTAAAAATAATTTTGGGGTGCCTGGGTGGCTCAGTCAGTTAAGCGTCTGACTCTAGGTTTCAGCTCAGGTCATGATCTCGCGGTTTTGTGGGTTCAAGCTCCACTGTCAATGTGAAGCCTACTTGGGATTCTCTGTCTCCCTCTCTCTCCCCCCCTCCCCCACTTGCACTGTCTCTGTTTCCCTCAAAATAAATTAATAAACTTATAAAAATAACTTTAGCCAACATTCTAGGAATTTTCCCTAAAGAAATAATATGGGGGCGCCTGGGTGGCTGAGGCGGTTGAGCATCTGACTCTTGATTGTGGCCCCGGTCATGATCCCAGGGTCATGGGGTAAAGCTGCATGTCGGGCTCTGCACTGAACCTGGAGCCTGGAGGGATTCTCTCTCTCTAAAAAATAATAATAAAAGAATAATAATCTGAAATGTGTGCATGTTTCTATACAAAGTTGTTGGTTGCAGTACTAACCCTGTTTCTCCCCGGAATGTGTGGGTGTTGCTGGGGAAACCCGATCACCGGCCCCTGCTACCCCCTCCCCACCCCGAGTCCATCTGCCAGAGTAGTGAGTAGGGCCCTGGGTAGGTACTATCACCCAGGACTGGTGTAAGGGAGCGGTAGCCAACTTTGTTCCTCTAGGGGCCAGATGAGAGCCTGGGGACCAGAAGGGAGAGGTGAAAAATTTACATGCCTTAATTTCTGGAGAGATCTGGCCTTGGAGATTCATAGAACAATGAGCATGTATTACTTCCAAAATTAGCAGAGTGATTAAGCCAGGACTCAGGTCCTGATCTTGCAGTTTGTGAGTTCGAGCCCCATGTCGAGCTGTCAGTATTGATAGGGGGTGGGAAATGGATCGCTATCACTGTGTCGCCATTTCCTGTACCACCCTCTTCCTTAAAAAGCCTCTACACAGCCATGTTCTGGGCTTGCTCCCCGTGGATCCAGTGTGTTGTTGAAGTCTGTCAGCCTGAGTTTAGGCTGGCCGGGCCTAAATTCGTAATAAAGCCCTTTGCTTTTGCATGCGTGCTTCGGCCTCCCTGGTGGTCTCTGGTTTTTGGGGGCGATATTAAAATCTGGGTACAACAAGGGTCTTTGGCTCAGGTCATGACCTTCCAGTTTGGGGGTTTGAGCCCCGCTTCAGGCTCTGTGCTGACGCTCAGAGCCTGGAGCCTGCTTTGGATTCTGTGTCTGCGGCTCTATCTGCCCCTCCCCCGCTCTGTCTCTAAATAAACATTAGGCAAAAAAAGGAAATATACAGGTTGCTTTACATAAATTAAGATTCTATCAGCCACTACCCATCATATTATGTCGACAGCAATGGATTATTCCGTTGTTTTGTATTGAATTGTTATACTACTCTTGATCTATTTATACCAATTACCTTTAAAACTTTTAAAAATACTTTTTCCTTTTCAAAATGTTAAAAGAATATGCTTTTAACTTTCGAAAGATAACTTTTCTCAGATAGTGTTATTTTTACTTAGACTTTTAATCTGTGATAACGTTTGTCCACTTGGATATAAATGAAAGGGTGAATCATTTTAGCCTTTGGATTTAAGCACATCTTTAGTCCGTCCTTTGGCTATGTGGACCATTTTTATTTGAAGGCAAAGAATAAACTCCTAATTTAAAGTTACTCTAAGATTTTGCTCGGCACGGTTCCCTAGTAACAAAACGAGTTCGATCTTGTGATACAGAGCCTCCTGTCTCTTGAGTGCGACCGACCCCTTCCCATTGGCACAGCGACAGTTCTCAACACCAGCCTCAGTGAAGAGACTGACTGGCTGCAGGCCGTGTCGCCAGCCAGGGAGCTGCCCGCCGGCCGGGTCCAGGCAGCCAGCTTCCTGGCTCGACGCGCCGCCAGGTGCCGGGAAAGCCCGAGCCCCGAGCCCACCCGAGGGGAGCGTTAGCCCGGGACTGCAGGGCAGAGTGCAGCCCCGGTCTCCGGGGCTCCGGGGTGCGCGCGCGGGGTGCTCGCCAGGCTGCCACCGGAGCGGCCCCAGGCCCGCCCGCGCGGGGGCGCCCAGGTAGCCAGCTTCGGCGGCGCCTGCGCCGGCTCCAGGCCTCGCGGGAAGCCTGCCCGCTCCTAAGATGGCGGCGGCGGCTTCGGGCGACGTCGGCGGCGGGTGGCGGAGCCCCCACGTGGGGGCCGGCGGCCAATGGGCTTCCGGCCTGAGTCGCCGGCCCGGCGCGGGAGGCGGAAGTGCCGCGGGCCGCCGCCTCCGTCCGGGCTGCGGCCCCTGCCGGTTACATAACTCGTTGCGGGCTCCGCGCGGCCCGAGTTTTCGGCTGCCTGCGACCCCAGGATGCGCTGAGCCCCACGACGGCGTCCGCTGCCGCCGGCTCCCGCCAGAGGTGAGGTCCCCCGGCTCGGGCCTGCGGTGGGGACGCGTGGCCCGGCCACGGGCAGGGGTCGTGAGGGAGGAGGGGGCGGCGCGCACGGGGTGGGCGGGGGGCTTGGGGAGGCGGGGGCCCGAGTCGGCCGCGGCGGGGCGTGGGACCCCCGGGGCGGACCCACGCCGCTGGGTGCCCGGTCGTGTCCTCGGGGTGCCGAGGGGCCCGCGGGGCTCGCGCCGGCCCGGGGTAAGGAGGGCTCTCAGGGTGCCCAGCGCGCGTCCCCGCCTGTCCCCCAGACCCCTTCCCTGGGCGCCTCCGGGCCAGGCCCCTAGATGAGTTGGTGGGGAAATTTGGGACCACAGGGCAGACTGCCTCTCCTTACCCGCCAGGTCTCCCTCCTGGCGAGGGGCCGGGCCTTGTCACAGTTCGGCGGTTTGCCGCCGCCTAGCCTGACCCCACTTTTGCTTTGGTACTTGTTGCACAGATTGTGGTTTTTTGCTGACTTGGTTGCCCTCCTTTGAACTCTTGAAAGCTTGGGGCTCTGTCTTCGTCATCTCCCGATTCTTTCGTCCTCAGCTTTACCTTTTGTTTTTAAAACAAATCGATTTCCTCCGTTTCTGGTAGTTTACAGACTGGCACGTCGATCCTAGGACAGCTCCGACCTTCTCCACCAGATCAGGCACTTCTCCAGGAAGAGTGGGGGTCTGTGGGCTCTGTGATGTGGGCCTGTGGGAAAAGTGTGAGGGAGGCTGTGGGCCTTCCCTGGACCACTGACAGCACACATGTATCTATGTGTCCCGCGGGTGGCGGAGCCCAGGACCTGGAGTTACCCCGCAATAAACGTGGGCATTGGTGGCTTCATTGATCTGTTTCATTCTGCCAAGTCCTGAGCCATAAGATTTTGTTAGTCCGTTGTCCTGATGGGAGAGGGTAGCCGCCCCTCTCAGCAGCTCCCTGTGTTCCCTGGTGGCGGCTAATTGGAATGTCCGAACTGGAGAGAAAACATTGCAGGTTGCAGAAGTTTCACCAGAGAGCTGAAGGCAAAAACCTCTAGTTAATGATGAACTGAGTGATCCCGGAAAGTTCTGTGAGTCCAGGTCGCCTACAGAAATACCACAATCCCTGTGGCATCTTGTGATGTAGAGATATGTGTGAGAAGTTATTTGGCCTGTGAGGCAGGAAGGAGTCTTGAACAACACTGAAAGGGGGTGGAGCAAAAACAAATTTTCTCATGAAAATCTCTGCCTTACATTTAAAAGAGAAGGGATTACACTCTAGACAAAACTCAAGGGTGGCTGAACTGGAAATCCCAGTCTCATTCCAGGTGGACAGATCCGTCATGGCAGTGCACGTAGGTCTTCACGACTTGTCTTAGGTTCTGTACCCAGCAGAGTCATTGTGCAGGTTGGCCTTTGAAAACACAGCGTGCATGAGCGCCTTCTCCGTTGGGCCGTCTTTTGCTGCAGTTCCATCTGCCTGAGCCTGCGGACACCCTGGGATTCTCTGCAGACAGTTAAAACCTGTGCAAAATAAAATCTACGCATGGTGTAGTGTTGACGGGCCAGAATAAAAAGTATAGACATGTTTTAAGTTTTATTTATTTTTGAGAGAGAGCATCTGAGCAGAGAGAGGGGCCGAGGGAGAGAGAGACGAAGAGAGAGAATCCCAAGCAGGCTTCACAGTCAGTGCAGAACCCGACACAGGGTTTGATTGCACGACCCTCGGATCTTGACCTGAGCCGAAATCATGAGTCAGACATTCAACAGACGGAGCCACCCAGGCGCCCCTAAAAAGTCCTGACGTGGTTTTAAAAGGTCTGTGTGTCGCTTTTGCCTCTCCTGGTTGTAAGTTGCAGTGATGTTGTCACCTGCTTATGTTAATTAGAGCCGCTTACAGACTTCAGATCCGGCCTGAAGTTGCTTGGCGACAGCATGCCTCCACCTGGGATGTAAGACGTTTCCTGGAGGCTGGATCTGAGAGAGAAAAGGTCCCTCCGAGGTGATGCTGTCAGTGCTGCCTGAGCCTCAGTGTACCGTCCGCGGCATTTTGGTTTCTGGCAGCCAGAGGTGTGTGCAGAGGGACACAGCGCTCACACTGCAGCCGCCAGTGGTAGGACAGTGTGGAGGCCTCTGAGCTCTGTATTTAGGCGGCTCCATGTTTATGTTTTATCTCCATTATCTTCGCTTGACATCTGTTTGTGGAAGGGATCCGTAAAGCCCTTGTGATTTTTCCCATCTCCTTTCTTTGTTTGCAGAAAGTGAGCTCGGGCTACGTGGTCTGTGTGGAAGCTGGTCTCGCTTATGTCTGTGCACGTTGCTTTCAAGTAAATACCGATCTGCAGAGTGATGCTGGACCTCTTTCCGGCCATGTTCAAATGCTGATATTTTTTTTCCAGCAAATATGTGAGTGTCTTGGATAATGCGAGGAGCGGGCCTTCTTCCCTAAATCTCATTCTTTAGTAGCGTGACCTTTGATGGGAGCTAGCGGGCAGGCCAGCTCAGGATTAGCTGAAGCCCAGCTATCTCACACTGCTGATCAAAGGGAGACCCGTGCGTTGGAAAACCCAGTGAGCATCTGGTAGGTTAGCATTCTGGTATGAACCTTAAAGCCTTTGCTCAGTGCTTGTGGAATGATAGGAAGGAGGTCTGCACTGGGAGCCAGGGCTTTCTGCAGAAATGGCGTGGGGTCCAGGTCAGCCGTTGAACCGGTGCCCCGTGGAGCCTGGGTGCTGGGGAGGCCGGCAGGCATGCAGCAGTCACCCGAAGTGGCCGCAGCACTGGGCGGAGATAGATGGTCAGGTGCAGAAGGAGTAACAGCAGGTGGGGGCTGGTCCCTGGTTCTGTCCCGTCAACATCTCAGACTCATCTCTCCACGCGAGATTGGTTTCCTGCGTGTGCGGGGCCCAAGTGGCAGGGAGGGGGTGAAGCCACCTGTGAATGTGACAGCGTCGAGGTTTTTAAGTGTCTCTTCAAATTGTAAGAACAATTACCGATTTTGCCCAAAAATGGACTCTTAGTGCCAGCTTTTAACCCTGTGGCCTCAGAATAGTGAGGCATCTTGTGTACTGATGCTAGAAATAAACTTTGTAAACACAGTGACAGTCGTAAAGACACAGAGGAGGTGGTTCTGGAAGGGGACACGGTACAGCGGGCTGAGAAAGTCTCTGTCCCCTCTGCTTCCACAGAAGACCACAGAAAAGTATTTTGTCATCTGTAACATGGCACATTAAAAAAAGAAATTCTACCAGTTCTATTTCTTGTTAAATAGTTACTGTTGTTAAAAATCAAATCCTGTTCCTCTTTTTTGTTTTCCGAATTCCTGAAATATGATCTCTTTGGGCAGCAGTGCATTGAAATTTGAGCCCATCTTGAAAATAACTGAGAAGAAAGCAGTTTCATTATATAAAATAGCCGGTGGGCAATTGTCCTTTAGGTCCTGAAAAGAATCCTTAACTGGAAAACGTTAATGCAGCAATATTTACATCTTTTCTCTCGAGTTCTCGGGAGGGCTGTTGGATACGTATTTCAAATCTGTTTCTTTTTGGAACCACTTCTGACGCTCTTTGAACTCTTCGCTAGGGTTTGCTGGTCAGAGAGCCCCTGCTCTTTCTGTTCCTGGATTCAGATTACAGTTCTCTTGCTTCTCCTCTGATCTCCTGTTTTTCACACCTTCATTGAAGTGCGCCCCTGGCATGAATGTGCCTGTGTACATACCACGCCCGAAGGCCCCTTGGTTCCTTACCAGCCCAGCCCTCTCCTATCTTGGGGGGGCGGGAGCCGTTGTGGGAAACACCGGAAACCATGGGGTCCGCAGGGGGTTCGTCCTTGTGCTTCACACTGCAGGGGGGGGGGGGTGTCTTTACTGCGCACGCGTGTTCTTAGTGAAACCGGGTTTACAGGAGCGTTTCCCTCCCTCAAGAAGAGGGGAATGTTTTATTTTCATTTTCATTTTGTTTTAAGTAAGCTCCATGCCCAACGTGGGACTCAAAGTCATGACCCTGAGATCAAGGGTTGCACGCTCCACTGAGTGAGCCGGCCAGGTGGCCTGGGGATGTTTTCTTTAAAAAAAAAAAGGTCATCTAAAATTTACCAATATCTTAAATTGGATTTTATATGGCCACTAAAATAGTTTTTTAAAAGTTACAGGCATACCATTTAAATATGTTTATAATTCTGTTTAGCGTCCTCATCCACAGCTCTGCTCCATTACAACTCCGAATCTGAGTTCAGAACGTTTGTTTCTGGTGTCTGTGAACAGAATGCCCTGGTAGGTCAAGGGTCCGGGGTTTGAAAGAAGTTGTTGCTAATTAAAAATAGCCCATGAGATAATTTTAAAAGCCTGTTCATAATTTTCATATGCCACCTGACAGTTGTTTTGTTTTTGAAAATAAAAATAAACTCATTAAAAAATAAAGCTCAAGTAATACAGAAACGAATGATGTGCACCAGACATGTGCCGTAATTCCAGAGGCAAATGCTGACAGGAGGCTGAGTTACTTTTTAAAAACAATGAGTTAACCTCATGATCAAGTGCTAATTTATACCAAATTTGACCCACTTTCATAATTAACGTCTCTTTGATTCTGGAGGATCCTAAATGCAAAGGTGGAGAAGCAGGGATTAAAAGCCCTGTGCAACAACCAAGCCCAGCGGAAGGGGAGCTGCGGAGGGCAGGCCGGGAGGCCTGGCCTGCTGGGGGCAGCGGGGAGGGGCGGGTCCGGGTTTCTGAAACCGACTCCCCCTTTGTAGGACTTTTTCCTTTCAAAGTCAGCAGTCACCGCGTGGGTCTGTGTCGCCCCCCTGCCCCCAGCAGTGCTGAGGGCTTCTGGTGGCCTGGGGGAGAACACACACCCTTGGTTGGGTTTGAGCCCTAGACAGGGTTCAGTCTTGAGTGATACTCAAGAATGCAGATTAGGGACGGTAGATGGCTCATCCGTTAAGCGTCTGACTCTTGATTTCAGCTCAGGGTCCGATCTCACAGTTTTGTGAGTATGAGCCCCGTGTCAGGCTCTGAGCAGGCAGCACGGAGCCTGCTTGGATTTTTTTTCCCGGCTCTTTCTCTGTACACCCCACCCCCAAATGCTCTGTCTCAAAAATCAACAAACTTAAAAAAAATGCAGATTAAATAGATATATTTCATTACCCTTTAATTTGCACCCTCCTAAAAATGTGGTATTTATAGGTGGTTTTGTTGTTGAACCAAACCAGTTGACCGCTCACTGGGTCTGAACTGGGAAGTCGGAGGCACCGTGTCAGGCGGCCTCCAGCCACCATCCCAGCCGGAAAGGCCTCAGGGCAGAAGCGCTTCTTCCCCGCCCTCCTTGGGCCCTGGCGTCTCCAGCCTGGAGCTCTGACTGTCCTCAGCGCGGTGTGCTGCGCAGCACTGGGGGCTTGGCTGCACCCCCGTTTTCTCTTCCGGGAAGTTGCAGCACGTCTGGAGTTTCCCCGGCCAGGTGACCCCAGGGTCTGCTCGTGGCTCCCCGTCTCTGGCCCCCAGTTCCTGTGTCCCTTTTCTCCCAGCTCAGAGTCTTGTCCGATCGACCTCTTCCTCATTGTCTTACCCCAGACCTGGGCTTCTGTTCTCCGGGTTGGGCGCTGATCGGGTAGGGCCACAAAAGGCAAATAGCCCTTCAGCTGCCTGCCCACCGCCCACCTCTGTGGAAGTTCGCTGGCCCGACTGCTGTGACGCAGGCCCTTTCGACAGCCAGAGGGTTCTCTCCAGTGTCTGGAGAACGTTAGCCCAGAGGCCTTCCCAAGGGGCTCAGGTGGTCTGAGCGTATGCCCTCCGCATCGGGACATGAGGTAAAACAAAATGGAATAATAAAGTTAAAATGAAGTAAGATCTATGTCATCTTGAGGCACAAAGTAAAACCAAAGAGCAGGGGCACCTGGGTGTCTCAGTCGGTCAAGTGTCCAACTTCGGCTTAGGTCATGATCTCACGGTCTGTTAGTTCAAGCCCTGCATCGGGCTCTGTGCTGACAGCTCAGAGCCTGGAACCTGCTTCAGATTCTGTGTCTCCCTCTCTCTCTACCCCTCCCCCACTCACTCACACTCTCGCTTTCAAAAATAAACAAACATAAAAAAAGCTAACTGAAGAGCAAAGCTCCAAAATGCAGGATGCTCTCTGAACCTGACAGAGGGCTTTGTGTTTACCTTCTCACCCTCAAGAATCTGGAGGAGGGCCCAGCTGTCAGATGCAGGTCCACCAAGTTCTCCGGCCCCTGACAGAGAACTCGGCACCTGACTCTGATGTTACTGTTGACATAGAGGTCGGGTGCAGCCCCCTGCTCAGATCTTAGCAGAGCCACGTGTTTGACAACCATCGAAGGAGACCTGGAACCTCACCATCCCCCCGGCTCGTTGCCTTCTGCCCCTTCCCGGTGTCCCCCATCCCGTCCACTTTCTGACCTCTGTCACCATCAATTCCTTTAGCTGGTTTTAGAATGTCCTACGAGTGGAATCCTGCAGTATCCTTACTTTTTGTACGGAAAGAACTGTCTGTGAGAATTGCAGGCCCCCTGAGCGTGTGAGGAGCTGGGTCCTAAGAGAGAGGCTGTTTGGAACCAGAGGGCCAGGTGCCTGTTTGCGTCATGTTGTGAATTATTCATGTTGCTTCTGCACTGAGGTTCTGGAGGAGCCCAGCCTGCTGTGGCCCAGTCCAGGTGAACAGCTGAGCTGTGAAGAGTGCTCCCCGTGCCCCTCGGGGCGCCTCTGAACCCAGTAGCCCATTTTACTGCTGGCTGCAAGGCGGGGTCCGGTATCTGTCCCTGACTTCGTTTCCTTTTGTCTTCCATCCATCCTAAAGGCGAGAGCTTAGCGTTCATCGCGGTTTGGTTTTTCAAGCCAATAAACCTGGCGTCTGTAGAATGTCACGTTCCGGAGAGCCCTGTGTCTAACGCTTGTGCCGTGGGCGGGCGTGTGTGAGTCTTCCCTTGAACCTCACTTGAGAAGAAGCCTGCAGTTCCGGGAAAGACCAGGGTGGCACTTTGTCTTGGGTGCAGGGAACTGAGGGTTCAGAAAAGGGATGGATCAAGTTGTGAGCTTTGGAGGGTTTAGGGAGGAGATTCCTGGGAGGCCATTGGCTTCCAGAGAGGGGAAGCTGCTGGGGCCAAAGCCGGGCCAGAGATGGGGGCGGGGAATCGAGCAGGAAGGTGACTGCGCACGTGGTGGTGTGACTTGTGCTGAAGGGAAGCAGGTGGCAGGAAGGCCTGTCCAAGAGCAGGTGCACACAGTCCCCGGAGTAAGGGGTTTGTGCGCAGGGCAGGAGGGGATGTGTAGCTGGACCAGGAGTTGGGGTGGCCCTTGGGAAGGGGCTGTCTTGTTTCATCTTCCCAGAGGCAGATAAGAGCAGAGGTGCATACAGGACAGCTGTCTTGGGATCACAGTGACCCCAGCATTCTTGCAGGGCATGAGAGCTCAGAGAGGGCCTAGCATCCAGAGCATAAGTGGAGGGTGATCTAGCCTTGGCACGGAGGAAGGACCCTTGTGACCCAGTGGGAGTGAAGAGAAGGAAGGGAAGGCTCTAGGAGTCCTGGAAGGTGCAGTGTGGTCATGGCTGGCCTGAATGCCCGACGCCTGCCGAGGGCCAGGGGAGAGGCCAGAGCACCTCCCAAGACATTAAGAGGATGGGTGGGTTTTTAAAGTTGAATGTGGCTTGTGTGAGACCAACAAGCAGTCCCTCTGAAGAAGGCCGAGGCCCTGTGGACCTGGGTTGTCGGGGCATGAGGGGGGAGGCATCCAGAAATAGGGTTGTTTGGGCCTCCTCGTTTGGGGTGGGAGTGGAGTGCCCTGTGGACCTTGTGACAGGGTGAGTGGAGTGCCCTGTGGACCTTGTGACAGGGCTTGGAAACTCTGCCGAGAAGTGGAACGATTCCATTCTCAGCCCGCCTGTTCTGAGTTCCCAGCACTCGGCAATGGTAGGGAGTTGGAAAGGGCTCCTGTGGATGTTGGGGACGTCTTGGTGGCTTTTCCTCCACTTTCACCCTGTCCTTCTGGCTGAGCGCTTAGAGGCAGTGCCGAGGTGTCCAGATACCACCCTTTCCTGCCACCAGGGAATCCTCAGGGAAAAGTGGCCTTTCATACAGGGACCAGGGAAGTCATTTCAGCAGAGAAGGAAGACACTGCAGACAGCCTCCTGAGGACGAGGTCGGGACCAAGAAAGGATAGAGCAGGTGAGCCGGCAGGCCCTTCATTTGCATCCTGGAGATTGTGGTTTCTGCCTCTCCTGGAGCGGCTTTCCTCGGCCACCCTGCCCTCCAGGGGCCATGGGCAGAATGCAGAGCCTGGAGACCTGGGCAGCAATCCTCACACAAGCATAGACCTTGGCAGCCTCATGTTTTAACTTCAGAATCCAGGCGAACTCTGGGTTCCTTGGATAAGGGGTCCCTGCTGTGGTAGTGTAGATGTGTCTGTGTCTTGTAGGCAGACATGCGGAAATGTGGCCTTTGTATCTGCGGCTTCAGTGCCACATCCACCAGCACCCTGGGCCTCAGATGGAGGCCCGACTCCGGGGCCTCTGCTCTGGCTTTACTCACGGGCCCCTGTTCTCTTGTGAATCACCAGGATCTTTGTCCCATAAGCCCTAAGAGTAGCCAGTAGCAATAGGAGACTGGCACATGGTGGAAGGTTCTGGATGAATAACTGGGGGTTCCTTCAGGTGCCAGAGGTGGGTCCCCTGGCTCCTCCCCTTCTGTGAACCAGCCGCCTGCCACCCCAGCATCTCGGATGCACCGCCACCATTTCTAACTTGTCCTCCGACTCCGTTCCTTCCTGTCACACACATCGCTGCATGTTCTCCGTATCGCTGCCTTCCTGTCCTGTCCTCTCCCCGCTGGCAGTTGGGCTGGGGCACACTAGGCACTGTAAATGCTGCATTTTCCCCAGGTAAAAAGTGACTTGTTCCTATTTTTAAGTCAAGGGTTTTGAAAACATGGAAGTACTTTTAACAGGAGTGTGAGAATCCACAAATAGCCATGTATGTTGAAAACCAGTGTTTTTCTTGAAAGGCACACAGGGAACAAATCCTGCCACGTTGGTTAAGAGCCTTGTCCCAAGGATACTAGGGACAGATTTACAAACCCCAGGACGTGAGAGGTGCTCATTTATTGGGGATGTCACCCTTTGCTATCAGGCCTCAGGGTGGGGGTTTTTAAAAATCTTTTAAAGGGGCACCTGGGTGGCTCAGTTGGCTGAGTGTCTGGCTTCAGCTCAGGTGATGATCTCACAGTCCATGGGTTTCAGCCCCACATCCGGCTCTGTGCTGACAAATCGGAGCCTGGAGCCTGCTTTGGATTCTGTGTCTCCCTTGCTCTCTGCCCCTCCCCCGCTCATGCTTTGTCTCTCAAAAATAAACATTAAAAAAATTCTTTAAATCTTTTAAAATCAGTTCTATTGAAGTTCAGTACACATAAAACAGAATGCACCTGATGAGTTCAGCGTGTGTGTCTATACGCGCGTCTGTGTGTGTAACCACCACCGCCACCTAGAAAGTGCACGTCCTGTCCCCTCAGGAAGTGCCCTGCTCCAGCCCACAGCAGGGGAGCCACCTGACTAGTCCAGGCCTGGTTTCCTAGCATTTACTGTGCTGCTCGGGTGCCCTGCTCGTCTGTGGCCACCTGGACCCCGGCCGCCGCCCGCTCCGCTCCTTCCGGCGTGGTGCTGGAGGGTCTGGCAGGAGCGCGTTCTGTCCCGCACCTCCTTTCCGCGGAGCGCGTTTGCTCTGGCCAGGAGCACGGTGGGGCGTGGCCAGTGAGATCCCTGGGGCTCTGCCAAGGGCAGTGAGGGCAGGCAGTCATGGCACCCCCTTTCTCAGGGTGGTGTGAACCCGTCTAGCTCACATGAACTGTCTAGACTATTCCTGGAAAGAGGAGGAAGTGAACTTTCCTGGCACTGGCCAAACATTGGAGCTGAAGGTTGGTTTTTAGATTCATCTGATTTGTGGTTTGTGTTGATTTCTCAGGGGGGTCAGGATGGGGTGTGTGTGTGATACTTCCTTTCTCAAAAGCTTTTAGGCTGCGACCCTGTGAAAACTCATAGGCAGCACAGACATTCTTGGCTGAGACTTGTTAGCGTCCTTTGATCACTTCTTGCACAACGACAGATTTTTTTCCTTCCGGAATGAAATAATTAGGATTGGCCCAAATCGGGAGTAAGCTAACAGGTTGGCCTTGGCAGTCTGGCGGTTCTTCCCCGTCTCTGAGTCTGTGTCCTGCCGGGCTCCTTGATCTTCAGCTTTGTCTTCCCAGGGGTCCCCACCCTGCCGGGGCTGGCACAGATGGTGGCAGGGACCCTGCAGTTTGACTTGCAGGCTGGAAAGCTTCTGATTGTCTCCAGAATCTCCTGTGACTATCTTCAGAAAGACTCCCACAGTCGCTGTCAGGATTAGTGTGGTTTTGTCGTGAACAGCTTGACTGAGATCTGGTCCACGTGCTGGTCAGCTCACCTGCTGGGAGTGCGCCGTTCACAGAGCTGTGTGTCCATCACCACGTCTGGCGTCAGGACATTTTCACTGCTCCTCAAAGAAACCGCACCCCTGTAGCCACACCCTCCAGTCCCGCCAGCCGCCGCAACCGCGCTTCTGCTTCCTGTCTATCTGGATTTGCCTGTTTGAGATATTTCCTGTAACTAGAATTCTGAGATGTGTGACCTTTTGTGTCTGGCTTCCCCTCGGCATCATGTTTGCAGCGTGCATCCATGTAGTAGCCGGGGTCACTGTCAATGTCCATGGTGTAGACAGACCACATTTTATTGCTGTGGTCATCCATTGACATGTTTGGGTTGCTTCCACTTTAGGACTGTTTTCCAGTAAGTCCATAGTGGACGCGCACTCACCCTCCCTCCTTTGCTCAGTTTAGAGGAGAGATTGGGTCCCTGCCGGGTGTTGATATTTACAGATCATCCTGTTTGGCCACCTGGATTGGCCGCTGGTGATGTGTTGGGGTTTGTCCACCAGGATCTTCCCTGAAGATTGTTGCAGCGAGGAGAGGGGGAAGCCCCTTGTCTCAGGAGCTTTCTTGGGAAAGACTGCACTGGGGGGCAGGGTGTGGCCTTGGCCTTGGATGACGTGGGGTGTTGACCTGTGACCCAGAGGCTCCAGGTTTTGGCAGGAGCCTCCTGCACTTCCCAGGTTTCTTGGCCTTCCGGGGAGGGGGAGGGACATTGCCCTGAGTTGGCCCTGTGGTACATGTGTAGCATCTTGAGCAGCTTCAGGCCAGCTCCTAAAACAGTGCTCTGTGTCCGGGGACTCCACGGTGGGTGTCCTGTCGCTCTTTAAAACGTCAGTGGGGGAGGGAGGCACCTGGGGGGCTCAGTCGGTTGAGCGTCCGACTTCGGCTCAGGTCACGATCTCGCCGTTCGTGGGTTCGAGCCCCGCGTCGGGCTCTGTGCTGACCGCTCGGAGCCTGAGCCTGCTTCAGGTTCTGTGTCTCCCTCTCTCTCTCTGTTCCTCCCCTGCTCGTGCTCTGTCTCTCTCATTCTCAATGATAAATAAACATAAAAAAAAAAAAAGACCGTCAGCGGAGACTGACTGCTGGTCACCTGGGTCCCGAGCCGTGCTCAGTGAGCCCGCAGCCCTCCGAGCCGGCCGCCACGCCCGGCTGGCACCGTGGTTTGAGAACCCACTGGTTCCGGGGAGGAGGTGCCCAGAGGCGGCTCGAGTCTCGCGCTGTGTGGCGCTGCTTTCTAGATGCCAAAGGCATTTAAATCAGTCACTGGCATACCTGCCATCCGTATCTGAAACTCAGCCTCTGTGGAAAAGTTGGGTTGGTCGGTTGTTTCTTTAATTAGGAACATTTTCAAACATTCACATATTTCATCCAATCCAACAATTACTAACATTTAGCCACTCTCCTTCAACCGAATTAAGTTACAGGATATTCTGTCATTTTGCCTCTGCATATCCAGTGTGCATCTCTTAAAGAATATGGACATTTTGGGGACGCCTTAGTGGTTCAGTCTGTTAAATGTCCGACTTCGGCTTAGGTCATGATGTCACAATTCGTAAGTTCAAGCCCCATGTGGGGCTCTGTGCTGACAGCTCAGAGCCTAGAGCCTGCTTCAGATTCTGTGTCTCCCTCTCTCTCTGCTATACCCCACTCATACTCTGTTTCTTTCTCTCTTAAAAATAAGTATTTAAAAATTTTTTTAAATGAATACAGATATTTTCTATACAACACTATTCTCATACTTTACAGGTTAGCAACACCTTCAGTTGTTGCTTTTAGACATTTTGTGTGTGTGTGTGTGTGTGTGTGTGTGTGTGTGTGTGTGTCTTGTGCCAGAGAACTATTTCTTTCAAGTGTCAGAGGTAGGGGCGCCTGGGTGGCTCAGTTGGGTAAACATCAGACTTCAGCTCATATCATGATCTTGTAGTTTATTGGTTCGAGCACCGTGTTGAGCTCTGCGGAGAGCTCAGAGCCTGAAGCCTGCTTTAGTTCCTCTGTTTACCCCTCCCCCCTCTCAAAAATAAACAAACATAAATAAAATTTAAAAAAATAAAGTGTCAGAAGTAAACTGTGTAGGTTCAGAATCAAGCCAGGGGGATGACGGGGATCAGGATAAAGTTTCTTTCTGGTTTAGATGAGCTTGAACTGGTTTGGTGCCTCCAACAGTGACAGGACCTGAGAACCGCCTAAGTTAGGAAGCAAAGCAAAACTACTTAGGACATCGATGTTAAAGGTCAAGGGAATGTCTCTGGAGCAGCCAGACCGTGCTAGTTAGCCGCTGGCTGTCACCAGCAGCCCACGGTGATGGGCACTTACTTCCTCTTCGGTTCCCAGCCCTTTGCCGTCAGTGGCTCGTTCCCGTGTCAGCACTTGCCCCATGGGGCCTCATCCTCTCTATTTTAGAGGGGACTCAGACTGGCTAGCTGAGGCCAAGCCAGAGACAAGTCCAGGTTCAATGTCTGAATCCATCCCCTTTGTGGGAGAAGGGAGAGTTACCCTCGCTTTGGGGGTTGTGCAGAAATCTGCAGAGGAGTGGCACTCTGTACCCGACTGTGATGTGCTGGCATCCATCCTGCTGTTGGTGGGCGGACCCCTCAAGCCCATACACTCATGTTCTTTGGGACAAAACCGCCCTTTGCTTGGATGACTGGGGAGCCACATCCTATCCAGTGACTGCTAGGATATATTTTGGACAAGGATGACTCATAAGACTCAGGACTTGCCATTTTTGGTTGACCGGTCCATTTCCCAAGAGGTAGCAGGCTACTTAAGAGGCATGAGATCCCTGAGGTCACACTGGAACATTCTGGGCCACAGGCTGCATCCCAGATACCGCTGGGGACAGGAGCCGAAGCGGACGGCTACAGACGGAGCTGAGCACTGGAACAGCCCTGCTGTTTAGGGTCCACGCAAACAGTGGAGCTCTTGTTGACCGGGAGATCAGGCTGGATGGGGTTTTGTTTCTGCAGGTGCATTCCAAGAAAGAAAAAAAACAAGTGATGTGGGAAGGTCAGATTTGCTTAGTCTCAGGATATTTTTTGTTGCTTGGTTGCTGTATTGGTTTGGGTTTTTTTGTTTATTTTGTTTTAGGTAGGCTCCATGCTCAGTGTGGGGCTTGCACTCACGGTCCTGAGATCCAGAGTAGTGTGCTTTGCTGACTGAACCATCCGGGCGTCCGGGGTTCTGGTTTTGTTTTGTGTTTGGCCCCGAGCTCAGACACGTGCGGCCCCGCAGCCGGGGCTGCCTCATCCCTGCAGGCCTCCCACGTTGACCGTGGTGATACTCTGTCCCTTGTTTTATCAGCACAGATGGCTCTTTGTGCCTGCCCGGAAGGAGGCTTTTGTCTGGCTCCGCTTAGCGCTTGGGGGCTCCAGCAAGATCTTGTATCCAGAGACCAGCTCTGTCCCCTTCTGAGTGACAGGTCTTCTCCAGCAGAGTCCCGCTGTAGATGCCTCTTTCTAAGGTGCAGGTGCTACCTCCGCTGCTGCCTGACCCATGACCTTCAGGGTCCACCGAGCCTCAAGCAGGGACAAACCTGTTTCTTGTCCCAGTGAGCATCCCATTCTGTGCCCCTCAGAGCCCTGGGTGAGGGCCAGAGGAGGGGCCCCCACCTTGCAGACCCCACTTGGACAGTGTGCAGGCACTGGCTGAAGATGTGGAGGGAGGAGGAGAGAGCAAGGCCCCTCTCATTTCAACTCCTGAGCCAGTGTTCTGAGAGGGATGCACTGGGTGGCATGTCCCCACCCCTGGGTGTGTGACATGTGCTGGAAAGATGGGACCCAGTGTGGCCACAGAGCTACAGAGTTCCTGCAGTACCTCTGCCCCCCGGCCCCCAGCCCTGGAGACCATTCCCAGCACCTGCCATCACCCAGCCTGAGGGGCTCCTGCCCTCAGCCAGCCCTTGGCTGGCGCTTGGCCTGACTGCTCAGCGGCGCCGGGCCCGTGGCCGGCCTTCAGAGGGGCCCGTGCTGCTGGCAGAGCGTGCCGGGGCCACGCGGCCGGGGCGTAGAGGGTGAGCAGCGGCCCCGCCATCCCAGCGGTCACGCCTGGCAGTGGGTTTCAGCCCTGGCAGCTGGCACGTTAGGACATGTCCTTCCTGGGGACCCTCACTGGGACACCTGAAGTCTTATGGGAGCCGGTCACTAACACTGTCAGGGCAGCAGGAGCAGATGACTTGAAGGATTGTCGCAAGCCCTTACTTGGGCTGGCTTAATGTCGAGGGCTGGACATCCTGTTCTCTGAGACCTTTGGTCATCACCGGGACTATGTTGGTGCACACTCAGAGTCCGTTTGGGCGGGTAGGGAATGACTGTCCTCTCCCGGGTCCCGTCACTTCCAACGTTTATTATGAAAAAGTTGGAACACGTGGAGAAACTGAATGTGTGGGCAGGAAGTTTCTGTGTTGTCTCTTAGCTGCCACCTGGACCCAGTGGCTAATAGCACTTTGTCATCATGTTTGCCTCCTAAGTAGTTGAAATGTCTTGAACCATTTAAAGTCAGTTTCAGACCTCACGATGCCTCCGTCCAGCGCATTTCAGTGTGAGCCTCCCAAGACTTCTACATAATCGCACCCTTTCCTGTCCAAGCCAGCCAGTAGCAGCTGCTTAGTACCATCTGCTATCCAGCCCGTTTGTATTTCCAGAAGGTTATAGCTGATTTGTTCTTTCCCAGTGGGGATTTTCACTTTGCATTTGATAGTAGGTCTCCTTGTCTCTTTTAGTCTACTTTTAGTTTGTTTTTTTTAAAATAACACTGATCTCTTGAAGAGACCAGCCAGTCGACTTGTAGGACGCCCCTCCTTCTGTGTTTACGTGGCATGGTGCCATTGAACTGAAGCCTGTGTGCTGGGTTCGCGTCCAGCGTTGTAGGCAGAACCCTGAGTGCTCAGTGTGCTCCTCATCGTGGCTACAGGTCGGGCTCCATCACTGGGGGGCAGGGGCAGCTGGGTCTGGGTTGATGGGACAGGCTTTTTCTGAGCAGTCAGTAAAACCTGGAGATGCAGGCGCTTTGTCAGAATCCAGTCTTCCTACCTGCCTTCTGTTAACTGACCCAAAGAGGCTGCTCCGTCAGCAGCCTGGACTGAATGTACTTTCCTGATTTAAAAAGAAATTTTTAATGTTTTATTTATTTTTGAGAGAGACAGGACAGAGTGTGAGCGTAGGAGAGGCAGACAGAGGGAGACACAGAATCCAAAGCAGGCTCCAGGCTTTGAGCTGTCAGCACAGAGCCTGACGCCTGGCTGGAACTCATAAACCATGAGATCATGACCCGAGCTGAAGTTGGACGCTTAAATGACTGAGCCACCCGGGCACCTCTTTCCTGACTTTTTGAAAGAGTTGTTACAAAGGCACCAGGCTGGCTCAGTCAGTGAAGCACATGTGACTTTTCATCTTGGGGTTGTGTGTTCAAGTGCCACGCTGGGTGTGGAGATTACTTAAAAAATATTTTTTTAAAGGCACCTGTGTGGCTCAGTCAGTTACGCATCTGACTCTTGATCTCAGCTCAGGTCTTAATCACAGGGTCATGAGTTCAAGCCCCACGTTGGGTGTGAGGTCACTTAAAAAAAATTTTTTTTTAAATAAGAATGGAAGATTCTCTGTAAACTCAATAGGGGCACTTCAGTAGCTCAGTCAGTTAAGTGTCTGACTCTTGATTTCGGTTCAGGTCATGATCTCAGAGGTCCTGAGATCAAGCCCTGCGTCGGGCTGAGTGCTAACAGTGCAGAGCCTACTTCGGATTCTCTCTCTCTTCCTCTCTCTGTTGTCCTTCCTCCACTCGGGAACAGAAGCTCTCTCTCAAAATAAACTTAAAAAATTTTTTTAAATAAATAAATAAAATACTTAACAAAAATAAAAAGAGTTGTTAGCAGCTCATGACCCTGATCTGAACTTCAGCGTGTCTCACAGGCTCTTCCTGCCCAGAGTCTCTGTCTGCTGGGTGGGGGAGGGTAAAGGGCCCCGCCAGCCAGCCCAGGCTGTCCCAGAGGGGACCAGGGGCAGAATCGGGGTGTGGGCCTGTGAGCTCTCTGCAGTGGGGACACAGCAAGGGCGGGGGATGCGGGGGGTGACACTCCAGAGGAGCCAGGGGGAAGCAGGCAGGTTTGGGGCACTCGGGGTCCTGGGCTGCATCCTGGGGGTGCCTGACACCTGTGCCGGGGGGAACTTTTGTGAGGGACGGAAACAGTCCGAGCAGTTACTGAGGCGACGTTGCCCCCACGGGGGATGTGACTAGTCTTCCCGTCTTGCTGCCTCACAGGTGAGCGGGAGGAGGAGGAGGAGGTGACCTGCGGTGACAGGTGAGGCTGGGCTGGGGAAGGGGTGCGGCCGCCTCCTGACGCTGCCTCCCGCCCTGCAGGTGTGAATGACAGAAGCGGTGCCGTCCAGCGCCCTCAGCGAGGTCAGCCTGCGCCTCCTCTGCCACGATGACATAGACACCGTGAAGCACCTGTGTGGCGACTGGTTCCCCATCGAGTAAGTGCAACGGCGCCCGCCGCCCCCACTGCAGAGGGCCGGGGTGGGGGGGGTGGGCAGAGGGACGGCCCGGGGTCTCCTTGCCTCGCCGGACCCAGGCCTCGGGCCCTGCCTGCCATTAGGCTCTCTCCACTCTGCGTCCCTTGTGCGAAGAGTTCCGCACTGGGCTCTGCTGAGGATCTTTAGCCGAAAAGACACGTCAGTGCGGTGCCGCTGATGATTCAGAAAACGGAGACACGGCCTAAGGGTTCGTGCCTGCAGGTGCGGTATCACAGCCAGGGAAACACTGCGGAAGAGGCGTATTTGTTGATAGGGTTTGTTTCTTTTTTAATGAGCTAATAAGTGAAAAAAGTAGACTAGAAAACGGCATGTGTCCCCATCCTGCTTGTGTTTAAAGACGTGGACAGGCGGGTGTTTTCGGGGGCCTGGAGGGAGGCGGTGAGCCGCTGCGGCTTTGTCCGTCTTGCTTCCTTCTGTAACGTGCTTGTGCCGCTGTCGTAGTAGGAGAAACAGGTGCCAGCTTTGACTCTTACAGGCTTCCGGCTGGAGGACGGGGAAGTGCCAGGGGTGAATGTGCAGCGCATGCACTGCTGCGTATCACGTGCGGGAAGCTGTGACAAGAGTAAATCCTGAGTTCTTGTCACAAGGATTTGTTGTTAAAAAAAAATTTGTAAAATTAAAAACGAACTAGAGCCCGCATTTCCAGGAGCCCCGCCCTCGGACAGCTTGTGTCACCAGCTGTGGGCAGGAAGGAGGGGAAGGGCAAGCCTCAGCCTCCTGGGGGTGTGGGCACAGTGGCTTCAGGGTCACAGGGGGCACCGTCCTTCCACCCCGCAGTCCCCTGCCCGGTCAGAGCCTGCCCCAGGTGGAGCCAGCTGGACTGGAGTGCCTGCCTCCTGCGGTGCCCTGCCCACCAGCCTCCCTCACAACCTCCTGCATCTGAGGCCTCAGGTTCCAGAGACGGTGGGGCGGACTGCAGGCCCGTGGGCTGTGTGGTGGCAGCGCCGTGTCCTCCTGGCTGCCACGCCAGCCCAGTGCTTTGGGGTCAGAAGATGACAGTGGGCGGCGGACCAGGGGAGGGGTGTGGGTGATGCTCAGGTGCCGTAGAGCCTGCCATGGGTGGTCAGTGGCCTCTCCACTGTGTCACCGCGAGGGTATGGCACCCTTCTCCAGCTCTGGGTCTCAAGAAAGGCATCTCAGGGTAACCTGTTCTGTCCCAGGTTAAAAAACGAACGCACACATCCGTCAGCCCTCAGCCCTCCCCGACCGTGTCTCCTGGCTGTGGCTAAGTCTGCCTTTCTTTACTGCCTCCAGGGCCTTTGCACTGAATGTTCTCTTTCCTGCTCCCCTGGGTGGGGGGGAGGGGTCTTGGTGAACAGCCCCCAGCAACCCTGGCCACACCCTACCCTTGGGGGCTTGTCCCCATCGATGCCCAGGGAGGTGCGGTGAACTCAGGTGTCACTCAGCTGTGACTTGGCCCACAGCTGAAGTCTTGAAAAGGTCTCTCTTGGAATTCTTGGTAATGACCCAAGTGTCTGAGGGCCATCAGGGGCCATCAGTCTTAACTCCTCCAGCTGCCCCTCCACGTCCTCCTGTCATGGAGAGAATGTCAACGGAGGTTTTTTCCCCTCTCATCTCTTATGTGAGGATAGTAAAATCATTTTTCCTGTCAGAAATCCCCAGTGCTATCTAGACAGATTACAGGGTTAAGAAGATCGTTTGATGTAGACTGAGTGGTGGACAGATTCCTTCTCAGCCTTGCAGCAGTGGGCAGAGCAGTCCCGGGTCCCCCGTGGACCCACTGTGGGAAGCCTGGTGTCAGCCTGTTCCCTTGACCTTGTCCTCCCCCTCAGGTACCCAGACTCATGGTATCGTGACATCACCTCCAACAAGAAGTTCTTTTCCCTCGCTGCCACCTACCGGGGCGCCATCGTGGGAATGATAGTAGCTGAAATAAAAAGTAGGACCAAGATACACAAGGAGGTGAGTAGTGGCGAGGAGCTGGCTGCCGCTGGCCAGGCCTGCGGGGGCTTGGGACTGAACCGCGTGGCCTGCTCCTTGGCCCTTTCCCCTGGGAGCCCAGAGCAAGCATGAGACTCGGGGGTGTGCGTGGCATAGTTGTCTGTGCATTAAATGACAGACCGAGCCGCAGGCCTCATAACGACTGTCATTTCAAAGTAGGGGCGGGTGTGAATGATGCCCTGAGAATCCCCAGGGCCGTCAGGGGCTCTGGAAGGATGTGTGACCTGACCAGGCAGCACTGTCACAGAAACTGCTGCCTCTGCTGTGGTTGGTTAAAGGACATGCTCAGTTTCAGTTAGAGATCAGTGAACATGGAGAATTTCTTTTCATCCGGCTTCACAGACCCCTCCCCGATCTATCTGAGAACTCCTGGGGGTCTGTGGGCCCCGCGTTAGCATGCTGTGCTCGGAATGTAAAATGCAAGGCCACAGCCACAAACACACTGATCCACGTGGTCGTCTTGGGTCAAGATTGTGCCTGATAGTTGTGGTCACCTTTGCGACTGAGTAGTGCTTGCCTCACGGGTATTTACCCCAAGGACAGGAAGGAACCGGCTGACAACCGGCACTCCTTCTCTGTGTTCAGCCTCTGGCTACTTCTTTAAAAGTACAAGAGGGCCGGTCCCTTTTACAGACCCGACCCACTCGAGCAGACCCCGTCTTGCTCGTAATTAGATTCTGGCCAAGGTAGTTTCTGTCAGGAGTGACTTTCTATTCCAGCTTCCTCCTGAGCTTTCTGCTTCCAGTTCATCTTGCACGGTGGTCAGATTCATGACTCTTCCGGCCCAAAATACTGTCACCGGAACCACAGGAGCACGCATGGGGTGGCGTGCTGTGTTGCGCTGCCTGGTGTGGGCCACATGGGTGCTGGGGGCCCGCTCGAACCCCCACCGCCTTTATGGGAGCCGTGTAGGGTCCTTGAGACAAACCTTTTCAGACCTTGTCCAGCTGTCTTGTCCCGAGTGCCCAGTACGTGCCCGTGCTGCGAGCTGCTCCCTTGTTACCGCTGTAACCTTGCACCCTGCAGCTCTGCCGCCCCCGCACGTCCCCAAGAGGAGCAGCTTTTTGTGTGTGTCCTCAATTTAGCCATTTGTGCCACAAAGCCCCGCACCCTCTCGTCTCCGTGTGTGTGGGGGGGTGAGGTGGGGGGCTGTCTGTGATCTTTGCTCTGTCCCTTCCCACCCCAGAAGTCCCCCCACCCCTCGCCAGGGGTCGTGGTGGGAGAGTCGGCCTGCAGCTGGACCAGGCGCCTCAGCAGATAACCTGGTTTTGTTTCTGACTCTCTCTTCAGGACGGAGACATCCTAGCGTCCAGCTTCTCCGTTGACACACAGGTCGCTTACATCCTGAGTCTGGGGGTGGTGAAGGAGTTCAGGAAGCACGGCATCGGTAAGGCCGCGCCCCGGCTGCTGTGTCCCGTCCTCTCCCCTCCCGTGCGCTGGCGGTGTGCCTGTGAACGTCCCTCGTCCCCCTGTCCTGCGTGGACTCCAGCCGCCCACCCCTCCCGCAGCTCCCCCGGCCCCACCTCCACCCCGTTGGAGCACCACAAACTGTGCTTCTTGCACCCAGTTGCCAGGTGCAGAGGCCGTCTGGACGGTGGCCTCATTCCCAAATCTGACCTTTTTTCCCTTAAAGTTATTTATTTATTTTGCGAGAGGGACAGGGTGTGTTTTGGGGGGCAGGTGGCACCAGAGAGGGAGAGAGAATCTGAACGAAGCAAGCTCTGTGATATCAGCACGGAGCCCAATGCAGGGCTTGAACTCACGAACCACGAGATCATGACCTGAGCCCAAGTCAGAAGCTCAACCGACTGAGCCCCCCGGGCGCCCCCCCAAATCTGACTTGGTCAGATTCACATGCTCCCAGATGTCCTCGTCAGCAAATGGGCACCTCTCGCCACACACACGGTTTACATCAGGTCACAAGGAGTTGCTGATGAAGAGTAGAAAACATAATTGACCACCGGTCTGAGCTGCCATTTATCAGATGTCCACCATGTGCAGGGGGCTGCGCCCCAGGCGCCTCTCCAAGCCCCCTGCGCTGCCCAGGCCAGCGGGCAGCAGTCGCCCTTGGTGACTCAGGCCCGTCCATTCTACCTTTCCCTGCGCTCAGGTTTGCCCTGTGTTGTCCGGGAGGTTCGTGAGTCTCCGCCACAGGCCCAGCCCCGGCGAGGGAACTGCCTGACCCCCGTCTGTGCTTCCCGACGTCTCATGGTTGTCCCATCTGACTGTGGCATTCTAGGGGCTTTGACAGAGCGGTTATGGGAGTCGTCTCTGATACAGTGGCAGAGATCTCTTAGATCTGTAGAGATCTCTGACAAGCTCACTTCCTCATCTGCCTCCTGCCCTGCCGTGCATGACTGTCATCCCTTCTCCTGCAGGTTCCCTTTTACTTGAGAGTTTAAAGGATCACATATCAACCACCGCCCAGGACCACTGCAAAGCCATCTACCTGCACGTCCTCACCACCAACAACACAGCAATAAACTTTTACGAAAACAGAGACTTTAAGCAGCATCACTATCTCCCCTATTACTACTCCATCCGAGGGGTCCTCAAAGATGGCTTCACTTACGTCCTCTACATCAATGGCGGCCACCCTCCCTGGACAATCCTATATCCTTTACTTCTCAGGGATGAGGGATCTGGCTTCCTAGCCACCTGGGTGGCCTGCAGGGCCAGGGCCCATGTGCCAGATGGAGCCGCGTCGCCTTCACTTGACTCAGGAGGCCGTGCTCACGGGGCTTGCTGGGCGTAGATCTGGTTGTACTCAGTGTTTCTCTGACTTCACCCATCACGAGGTGTGGGTTTTAACCCACTTGGCCAGCGATCCATGCATCCAACAAATACCGATTAAGAGCCTCCTTTTCCAGGTGCACAAGAGACACGACTGTCAACACAGCAGCGGGTCCCCTGCCATCAGGGGGGCTCCTGTGCCAGCTGGGGAGGAAACAAACAAGGCAAAAAGAAGTGCTGGCTGTTTGCAGCCCCGGGGTTCAGACCTCCCTTTCCCGAGGCATGTGACCCGAGCTGTGTCCCCCCTTGGCTCCCACACACCACTCCCTCCTCTTTCACCGTCTCTGGGCTGGAACAGAAGGAGGGAGGCCAGGAGACTTGCTAATAGTCCCAGGATGCGGCTCCTGAGTGCTCTGTGTGAGAACAAGCCAGCAGACGGATGAAATGAGCAAGGCTAGGGTTTACCCACTCCGCAGGGAGGTGAACAGGAGGGAGAAGCGGGGCCCCCAGGCCTGCAGGCTCCCGGTGCGTGTGAAGACGGGCCTCTTGTGGCTGGCTGGGAGGTCGGCACTGTGACCCCTCCTTGTCGCGGGGTCCTGCCGTTCCGATGCCTGAGTACGGAGTGAGCCGGGAACACTCCCTCTCCTGCCAGACCTCTCCCCTTGGCGCTCCGTCCCTTTCCACGTGCCTGAGGCCTGCTCACCCAGGAGGTGCTCTTGGACCCAGTGCCACCTTTTGTTTCTTTGCACAGTGGAGCCCCTCCGGCTAACAAGGCTTTTCAGCACCCTGCAGAGGCTTAGCCGGCTTTTGGCCTCCTTCTAGAGCGGCGCCGTCTGCATGCAGCCCTGCGGGTCACCGAGCGGGCCTGCTAACAGTGCCGCCGGGGGTGTGGGGGCGTGCGGGGCAAGTCCATCTTCCTTAACGGAGCCGCACGGACTACATTCAGCACCTGGGCTCCGCGCTAGCGAACCTGAGCCCCTGCTCCATCCCACACAGGATCTACCGCCAGGCCCACAGCCTGCTCTGCAGCTTTCTGCCATGGTCCAGCATCTCCAGCAAGGGTGGCATCGAGTATAGCCGGACCATGTGACGCCGGCTGGGCAGCCTCCGTTAGGCCCCACCCTTCGGCACCCTGCAGCACCCGCCTTCCTGGCTGTCTGACTTCTGTCCTCTGCAGAGGAGCTGGTGGCCGCTCGCCGGGCCCGTCGGCCTGCCCCAGCTGCAGGCCCGGTGCTACGCGGGCTCGGAGCAGAGCGTCCTGGGGCACGCCTGGTCTCTGACAGGTATGCGGGAGCGTGTGGGGGGGGGGGACAGGGGAGCAGGACCGGTGGGATGAGGGGACGATGGCTCCAGGACATGAAGCCCGAGGTACTTTCAGCAACAAAAACAAAAGGGCCTGAATGGACGCCTGCTGCACAAGGATATTAGGAGGTAGTGCTAAGAGCTGAAGTCACCTGACTAACTTTCAGAAACTTCAGGAAGAAAAGCAGGGTCCTTGAACCCTTGGCTACGACTTCTGTCTTTTCACTTCGGAACTATGTTTTAAAAAACGTGTTCACCTGGTTCAAATAATTGAGGTACCAGAAGGAAGATCAGGCTCCTCCTACCCTTTCCCCCAACCACTCAGCTTTCCTTCTTAGGGGCATCCCCTGCTTCTGTGTCATGGCCGTGCTCCCGGGCCCCTGCTAACGGCAGCTCGTGGTGGGGCCTCGTGGCCGGGGCTCTGCTCATACATGAGCACTCCTAAGTGCTGTGTGTGCCACAGAGAGCTGGCCTCTCAGCCGCAGAGCCAGGAGGAGTCCTGGGGATTCCAAGGCCCACCCCCTTCCACGGACACAGCCCAGGGCACTTAGGTAGTTTGGACCAATTCACATTCTCTGTCGCCACCTGGGCCGGAATCCCCATTGGTGTCCTGATCTGTGCAGGACCCCAGGGGAGCTGGGGCCCCAGGCCGGCAGGGTAGGCTTGAACGGGGCCTTTCCCTGGGGGCCTTCACCCCAGCTCCCCTCTTCTTTTCCCACAGGCTCTTCCAGTCCTCCTTCCTTTTCTGGTAACCGCCGGAAACCGCTGACTCTGCCTGTGCCGTGGTCCTGCCTCCATGAGTGTGCACCGGCCCCACTGGCCAGGTGAGGTGTGGCAGCATCCACTGTGGTCCGCTCCTTCTGCTGCCCCTTCCCCTCCAATGCCTGTTCCTTCCAGTTCCTTCCTCCAGAGCCGGAATGAACTGATGGACAGGAAGAACCCAAGTGTGTGGACAGACCTGACCCTAAAGACAGCGTCAGATCGAGGAGGTGAAATAAAGGGAATGCCAGACCCTTGTCCAGAACCAGCTGACAGAAGCCTGGGGTTCAGGGAGTGGCCGCTGCCTCTTCACGGTGGGCAGGGCCAGGGAGGCTTTTCCTCTAGGCCCGCAGCTCTGGGGCTCAGACCCTGACACGAGAGGCCAGATGACGCAGCGGTTCCCCACTGCTCTGCTGGGAGGTCGGGTCTTCCGGCGGCGCCTGCCGGGGCCCTCATACTGTCCGGAGAGCGCGGGGCTGAGGAAAGGTGCCTGGCAGGGTCCCGAGGGGTCTTCTCCCAAGTCCCCCAAGTCCACGAGCTGCAGCTCTAAAAGGCTGTCGGTCAAGTGGGACCTGGCCTTTGGGGCTGGAGGCTGTCATGTGCCTGTGGTCCCTCAGCCCCTTGGGGGGACCTGCCCCGGGGCAGAGACAGGCTGTCGGCGCCAGGAGGTGCGCGCAAACATCATGGCTTCTGGCGTCACCCTCGCCCCCATTCCCCAAAGCTGCTTGCTGCCAGCCCTGCCCTCCAGAGAGGGGGTGGCAGGACCAGGCCCGGTGTGGCCGCAGCGTCACGGAGCCACGGCCGCAGTGCTCCAGCCTGAGAGAAGGGGGAGCAACCAGGCCGGGGGGCCACTGGGGCAGCCATGCTTCCTTCCCTCAGAACTACGCAGTCCGGGGCTACCTCAGCTTGTGAGGTGGGAGAGGGTCCTCGCGATGAGGAGACGCCACAGGCAGGAGATGCGCACTCCCTCCCTCCGCCACCTCGTGACTGGCGGTGCCTCTGTGGGGAGAGGTCCCCACCTATGCACTGAGCTTGGCTTCGTGCTGAGGCCCAGCTCAGTGTCCTCTCTAATCTGAATCAACCATGATTATGTGATTTTTATTTCTGCCCGGAGGGGTAAGGGCAGAGTCTTCTGGAAGGTTTTGCCTTGGACTTTCATAATTGAGCTCAGAGGCCTTGCCCTGCCCCCTCCCTGCCCCCAATCACTGCAGTGTCCAGCCCAGTGTTGAACAGATTGTAGTGTTTTGTCTCATTACAAATAAACAGACTTTAATTGGTCATATCCTGTTTTTCCAGTGCCAGCCTGCTGCACTTTGGGTCCCACCTCTGTGGACTCAGTCCCCGTGGCTGAGGGCAGCTCAGGGACTGCTGGTCCACTGTCCAGTCCCAAAGATGGCTTCCAGCTGAAAGGGCCCCTTGTTCTGTATCATTTGCCAGAGAACGCAGTCCTGGGACAGAGGTTCTAAAAATTTTTTTTATGGTTTTTATTTATTTTTGAGAGACAGAGACTTTGCGAGCAGGGGAGGGTCAGACAGAGGGGGAGACACGTAATCTGAAGCAGGCTCCAGGCTCTGAGCTGTCAGCACAGAGCCCAACGCGGGGCTCGAACCCACAAACCGTGAGATCATGACCTGAGCCAAAGCCGGACGCTTAACCGACTGAGCCACCCAGGCGCCCTGGGGGTCGGGGGGTGGGGGCGCAGAAGTTCTAGAACCGAGTATCACGGCCGAAGGCCCTCAGCAGCTGCCTGTTGTTCCAGAGTCTCCGGGCAGCTCTTGGCCTTGAGCTGGGGCCTGCTCCTCTCGGGGCGGGGCGGTGGGGGGCACTGTCCTGGCTTAGAGAAGGTTCTGCAGGTGACTCAACACAGTTGTCGGGTGGGGACTCAAGGCCAGTGCCCCTGCCCCAGGAGCCTGGTGGGAGCTTTGGGCCGGGACACCCCATCATGGCAGCCTCCAGCAGGGCACTGCTTTGTCCCAGTCCCCGATGGGCCAAGCCCAGGACCAGGCGCTTCCACCAACCTCTCCTTGGGGCTCTGGCCACCCCAGGGCAGGGGGTCATGTTTGTTACTCCGTTAGACAGATGAGGAAAAGTGGTCCAGGGCCTGGGAGGTACCTCAGGGCTGCTCAGTGAGTGAATGGTGGCCCTAGAGCCCAGTCCAAGTCTGGACCCTCCAAAGCGCATGTGCAGTGCTCCCCACAGCCCTCCCTAGCGGCCAGAGCCTAAGGCACCTGCAGAGCTGGGTGGGTGGGAGCCTTGGGGTGGGGGCAGGGGCTGATGCTCCCACAGGGACCTCTGAGCAGTGCCTGCTGCCGGTAAGTCACACTTGGGTTATTTGCGCCAGTGTGTCCGTCTGCTTTCCTCTGATGGGTCAGCTTCAGGAGTCAGTAGGTGGCTCCCTGGGGTCCCTGCTCAGCGTGTGACCAATTACCACCGTGTCCTGGGGGGTGGGGGTTCTGGTCAAGCCTTGCCTTGAGAACAGTTGTGCCTTCCCAGGCTGGCCTCCCTGCGTCAGGTGTGAGAACACCTTGTCCAAAGGGCTGAAAGGGACTCCTGGCGGCCTGACTGAGTGCTTCCTAGGTGTTCAGGGAATGGGGTGGGGGTGCCCCAGGGCGCTCAGTGCACATTTCCATGGGTGCCGACTTGTTCGAGACATGCCTTTACATCAACTCTGAGTCCCCGGGACACTAGGACTGTGGCTTTGTTGTTTTCGGCCTATTCCTTGTGTTTTTCAAAAAAGCGTAGGGAAGAACCATTTAGAGGTGAGCTAAGCGAGTTTTCTCTGGAGCCAGCTTGTCATTGAGCAGATGTCTCTCACAGGGAAGAGCTGGGACTCTACGTTGTCTGCTCTCCATGACCTCAAGCGGGCGGCTCGACTGGGGCTAAGGGACCCACTCCAGGAGGGCCCAGAGCTTGGCCCTGGCTGTGGCCGCAGTTCCCTCCACATGGCCTCCCCTGAGCTGACTTTGTTTCTCATCATGTGGGGGGGGCTCCTCCCCCAATGCACACACTGGAAGCTGCCAGGCCACATTCTGTTGGTGAAGCAAGACCCAGAGCCAGTCCCAATTCCAGGTGGGGACTGTACGAGCGAGGATACCAGGACAGGTGCCTTGGAGGCCATGGTGGCCACAGACCACGTCCTGAGACCTGGACCTCGGGGCAGCCTGTGCTCCTCTCTGAGCCCAACAGCTTCATCCAGAAGTGTGGAGATTGGGGCCCTGTCACCATATACTGTGGCTTCTAGTAAAGTGTCACTTCTGCCCAGTGCTTGGGACAGCCTCCCTAACTTCTATCTTCAGCAATCCACCTGGCCTTGGCCTTCTGGGGCAGCAGGGAGCTGCCCTTTTTGTCACTGCCCAGTGGCTCATCTGGTAGACCCACTAGGTGGCCCTGTCCCTGTCCCACCCATCTGGAGGGCTCACACACCTACTCTCCTCAGCCTTCTTGGGGTGCTTTCTGGCTGCTGCCACCTCAGCCTCCCACTGCTCAAGTCCACACTCACCCAGGGACCTGAGTCTCCAGAATCTGCTGTCCCAGAGTAGGACTGGGGTATAGGGGCAGGGAGGGGCCCTGAGGAACTATTCCCCTGCATCTGGAAGGAACCCAGGTGTCCAGAGTGTCCTTGACATCATTACATGTGGTCTGCCAGGAGCCCATGGTGGGGCCAACTCAGCCCTAGCCCGACCTGGATTGCCGGAACTGGAAGTCAGCCACACAGGGGGGCATTGAGATGGACCCAGTCCCGTCCTTACTGGGCTGAGTTTTAGTGATGCAGAGCAGAGGGTCTCACCCAGAGTGATTCTGTCTCCCCCCTCCCCCACCCCCCGCCCCAGGGACATTAGACACTGTCTGGAGATACTTGGTTGTGACATTGGGAGGAGAATGCAATGGGAATCCAGTGGGTGGAGGCTGCTAGACATAGGGACAGCCACTGTGACAAAGATCCAGCCCCAGATGTCAATAGAGCTGATGCTGAGACACGTTGGTACAGAGGAGTCCAAGCTCAAGTGCCTGGAGTCCAGCCCGGCAGGGAGAAGGGCTGTGCCCACCCTGCCTGGATGGACAGGGTGGCCAGGGGTCCCCACGGAGCAGTGAACTCAACCAAGGCCTGGGTGAGGCGTGGGGTTCAGGCCACCGTCTCTGCCCAGGTTGGGAACTTGCTCTCTTCCTGGCACGCTTCCTACACATGGCCTGCTTTGGTTTGTCCTCTGCTGCCTCGGCCAGAATCCCAGGCCTTGCGTTTAGGTCTGTCGAGACCTAGCCCTTCCAAGGAACCTTGCGGGTGTCTCACCCAGAGGAAAGCGTTCACTCCTCAACCAAGGGTGGGAGCACCTTGGATCCTCCCTGGATCCAACCCAGAACTTTGCTCTCAGTGCAGCTGGCAGCTTCTCTGAGAGACGGTTTCTCTGCGTTGACCTCGCCACAGACAGAGCCAGGGACAAGAAGGTGCAGGCCTTGGCTTTTATCAATATTAGATTTGTGGGTCTCCCAGCCTCTTGGGAGCCCAAGTCTCTGCTCAGCCTGACCTCCCAGGTACAGGTGGCTGACCTGAGTTGGAGCAGGCTGCAAGGGTTTCTATTTTTTCTGTTCCTCCCACGGGACCTCCTCCCTCCCTCCCCCCTCTTGAGTTTTCCTGAGGCCCAGCCTCTGGTGCTGGGCAGCGGCTGGGGTATCTCTGGGGTGGCTCCTAGTAGAGGCGGAGCCCTTCCTCTCTGGACCTGCCTCCTCCTCCTGAGGATCCTTTTCCCTCCTGTCCCAAGCTGGGACAGCCAGCCCTGACATCAGATCCCTATGGTCTCTCCAGAGCCCCAGAGCGGGTTCTCTTGCACAAGGGACATGTGGACTCCTCTGAGGCCCCCCAGGACCTCTTGGGCCTGAGCCCCAAGCCTTCTGGGGTACGCGGCTGGGAGGCCTTGGCCGGGTCCACGTTGGAACTGGCAGCTGAGGAAAGTGGGGAGAGAGGGGTCACTCAGAGGAACCCGGGGAGGCTGCTAGCCCGTCCTCTGACCCCCCTATCCCCCCCCCCCAACGCCGAACCTGGCCTTCTTCAGATTAGGAGGGAGGAGCAGTTCTTAAAGAGAGCCCATGAGGGAGGGAGGAGGAAGAAGGAAACCTGGTTCAAACTGGCAGGACCCTTGTCTAACTCAGCCCCCTCATTTTACAAGTGGGCAAACTGAAGGCGGGTAGGGGGTGGTAGGGGTGATGGTGGGGAGTTAGTTGTTGAAGGTCCCTCATTGAAGGCAGAGCTGGGATCGGAACCCAGAAACCTTGGCAGTGAAGAAGGGTCTGTCTGGGTCCATCTGACCCCAACCAACCCTTCTCTGGGTCTTTCTCTCCTTTGCCCAGCCCTGCCTCACCTGGATTTCCCAGGCTGTCCCTGGGCACTTGAGCTTCCAGAAGGACTGAGCAGTGGCTGTCACCTGGGCCCAGAGTCCTATGTG
Organism: Helogale parvula; assembly: GCA_004023845.1. NCBI lineage: Eukaryota > Metazoa > Chordata > Mammalia > Carnivora > Herpestidae > Helogale > Helogale parvula. The sequence goes on along the minus strand of PJEM01005763.1, from coordinate 64,950 downwards.
GCAGGTCTAGGGGCCAGGCCATACCCTCGGGCCGTGGGAGGCAGCTTCTGGCCATGAGCTGGCTCTCACACTGGCCGGCCGGCTGCATGTGGGCTGGCAAGTAGAGACTCAGGCCCCGGAGATGGCGCAGCCGGAAATTCTTGGGCTTGCTTCCCTGGGCACTGGGACACTGCTGCTGGGCCCCCAGGCCCCCCTCGTAGATGTTGGGTGGCGTGTCAGGGTGGCTGGGATGTTCTTGGGCCCGGCTCACTGCATCTGCAGAGGGGAGGGCAGGAGGGTGGTGGCTGACAGGCCGCAGCCATGAGGGGAGAACACAGTCATATGCCTGAGGCCAGCTCGTGGAAGGGACTCCACCCACTGCTTTCGGAGCCTCGGCCTACCTGTCTGTCCAGCAGGCTCAGTCCACTGCCTCCGCCAACCCCCACCGAACATATTACTCCTCTTCCCTTCCCCAACCAACAGGGAGGTTTGAGAAGCCTGAGACCATGGCATGAAGATCTCTCAGGATTTTCAGGCCCTTCCGACCACCTCTTTTGCCCCCCATCCTAGAAAAAGCATTCTGGTGCCAGTAGAGAAATTGCACAGTGGCTCCAGGACCACACAGCCCTAGACCATTGGCCATTCCCCTCTCCCAACATGCATGGCCCGGAGGCCACGCTGGTGGCTTTGGGCCCAGGCTGGGACAGGAGGGCATCTCCTGCTGTCACTCCCCGCAGCCCAGCACCTTTTATGCGCAGCTCAGAGAATGCACAGACCAAGGCTTCCATGGAGGGCCCTCGAGGTGGGGGAGGAGCAGCTGGGCCCCCTGTGCAGCAGGGCTCTGCCCTGCCTTGCCTGGGTCTGCGGGTCTCCCGTGGCAACCGACTCTGTGATGTCAAATGGAAGACTCCCAGCCTTCCTGGACCCCCCAGTTTGGGAGAGGACGATGCCCGGGGTAGGGGCAGGGTGGGTGGAGGGCAAGGGAAGGGGGTGGAATCTTAGGGGAGGTCACTGATCCTCTGGTTTGGGACAGGCCACAGGAAACAGACTCAGCTACTGCAGGCTGGAGAGTCATTCTCAGTGACTTCTTGGCGGGGGGTGGGTCTCTGTTCATCTGTGGGTGGGAAATGACTTGGTGAGGTCTGAGCCAGTGCTTTGAGCCTGCTGAGAAGGTGGTTTTGGGTGGCTGCGCAAGTCACTTAATTGTTCTAACTGTCCATCCATTGCCCTGTAAGTTGATGATGGGGTATCATATGGGCCATACCAAGTGTGAGGACGGATGTGGAAGAATTGGGGCTCCTGTCTGCTGCTGAGGCGGGGTGTAAAGGTCTCCCTGCTTTGGGAGACCATTTCTTCAAAAGTTAAACTTAACCCTTCTGATTCACAGAGTCGCGCTCTCATATAAGGAAAACATTAATTCACATGTAAAAAACAAAACCTATTTGAGTGGATAAAACCATTAGAGATTTAAAAAATCAGCTCATTAGTTGCAGGACACAAGATCTACATGCAAAAATTGTTATTTTTAGATACTAGCAAATAAAAGCAAACGAATAAATTTAACCAAGAAGGTGTAAGACATTGGAAACGACAAAACTCCTAGGAAAAAAAGACTTAAAGGGACACACACACACTCAACACATATATATCCTTGTTCATGGTTGAGACAGCAACACTCTCCAAAATGATCTACAAAGTGAATGCAATTTGTATCAGAATCCCAGTGACCTGTTAGGCAGAAATAGGAACGCTGATCTTAAAGTTCATGTGGAATTACAAGCCAGATAACAACAATCTTAAAAAAGAAAAAATTAAAAAAAAAAACTGTAACACTTACTGTAATGCTACAATAACCCAAACAGTGTGGAACCGGCGTAAGGACAGACATCTCAACCAGTAGCATAGAAAAGAGGGTCCAGAAATAAAGCTATGCATCTGTGGTTATTTGGTTTTCAACAGCGGTGCCACGAATATTCAATAGGAGAAAAAATGTCTCTTCGACAATGGTGCTGGAACAACTGGACAGCCAGAGGCCAAAGAATGAAGCTGTACCCCTACCTCACATCATTTACAAACATTAACTCAAAATACAACAAAGACCTAAATGTAGGCGCTAAAACTATAGAACTTTTCAAAGAAAACACAGGATGAATCTTCATGATGCTGGAGTTGGCCGTGGTTATTCGATATAATAACAAAAAAACACAACAAAAAATAAACTGGACCTTGTCAAAATGTAAAATTTGTGTGCCGCAAAAGCACTATCAAGAAGTGAAAAGACAGACTATGGAATGGGGTAACAGGTTTATAAATTGTATATGATAAGTATCCAGAATATATAAAGAACTCATAAACTAGACAAACAACCTAATTTGAAAATGGACGAAGAACTTAGACATTTCTTCAAAGAGGATATATCAATGGTTAATAAGCACATGAAAAGATGTTCAACATCATCAGTCGTTAGGGAAGTACAAACTTACATGGTAGTGATATCCTGCTTTATACGCATGAGGATGGTTATAAGAAGAAAAAGAGGGAGGTATTAATGAAAATGTGAGAGAAATTAGAACCCTCTTACACTGCTGGTGGGGATGTAAGATGGTGCAGCCACCATGGGCAAACAGCTTAGTGGTTCCTAAACAAGTTAAACATAGAATTACCATACAGCCTAGTAATTCCACTTCTAGATATACAGCCCAAAGAACCGACAATAGGTTATTTATTTATTGGGGGTGGGGGCAGGGTGGGCAGAGAAAGGAGGAGAGAGAATCCCAAGCAGGTTCTTACAAATTGTGAGATCATGACCTAAGCTGAGATCATGACCTAAGCTGAAATCAAGAGTCAGACACCTAACTGACTGAGCCACCAGGGTGCCTCTAGTTTTGCTTTTTTAAAGCTTTTTTTTTTCTTTTAGTCATGCTTATTGAGATACAATTTTAGATACGGCGAAACTGACTTTTTTTGTGTGTGCATAGCTCTAAGTTTTGGCAAACACCTACTGTCACGTCATATAGTTAGCCCCATCATCAAGATATACAACAGTTCCATCACCCTCCAGAAATTCTTTTGCACCTACCTCCTCCTGGCAACCGTTGATTTGGCTTCTTATCCAGACTGTCATGTAAATGGAATCATACGGTACAGTACGTAGCCTTTTGAGTCAGGCTGCTTCCAGTTAGTATAAGACATTGAAGTTTCAGCATTGTCCTCCTGTATATGAGCAGTTTTCTTTTTTACTGCTGGCTGGTAATCAGTTATATGGATATATCACAGTTTGTTTATCCATTCATAAATTAGGGATGTTCCCTTGAACGGTTTCAAGATTGGGGATCACTGTGTACAAGTTTTATTTGTTTCTCTTAAGCAAACACTTAGGAGTAGGATTATTCAGCCGTATTACTTTTTATGTTTATCTTTGAGAGAGAGAGAGAGAGAGACAGACAGACAGACAGACAGACAAAGCATAAGCAGGGCAGGGGCAGAGAGAGAGAGACACAGAACCGGAAGCCAGTTCCAGCCTCTGTGCTGTCAGCATGGAGCCCAAGGTGGGGCTTGAACTCACGAACTGAGATCATGATCTGAGCCAAGTTGGTTGCTTAACTGACTCAAGTCATCCCGGCGCCCCAGCCATATGTTAAATATACATTTAATTTTATTAAAAGATTACCAGTTCTGCAAAGTGGCTGCACTGTTTTAGATTCTCACCAACAATATACAAAAGTTCAAGTTGCTCCACATTCATTCAAACCCTTGGCACTGTCAGGTTTTTGTTGTTTTTTTTGTTGCTTTAACCATTGTAATAACTGCCTAGTAATATATCTCATTGTGGTTTAATATGCATTTCCCTGGTGAGTAATAACCTTGAACATCTTTTCATTTGCTTATTACTTGCCATCGATCTTTTTTTGTGAAGTATCTGTTTAACTTTTTGTCTGCTTTCTAACCATTGCTTTCTTACTGATTTTGAGAATTCATTATGTATTCTGGATAAAAGTCTTCCTGTCACGTTTTGTGAATATTTTATTCTGTGGGCTATCTTTTCATTTTCTTAAAGTACCTTGAAGAGCAGTTTTAAATTTTGCTGTGGTCCAATTTATTTAAAAACACACTTTATTTTTTAAGGATCATACTTCTGGTGTATCTAAGAGATGTTGCTTATTAACATAGTCACAAAACGTTTCCCCTAAGTTTTCTTCTGGAAAACTTCTAAAGAGAATAAGCTTTACATTTAGAAGAGGGGGGAAAAGGCTTTACATTTAGGAAAAAGCGGAGGTCCATTTATTTGCATATGGATTTGATTGTTCCAAAACCATTGTTCAAAGACTCTTCCTCTCCACGGAAGCGCGACCAGGTGTGTGGGCTCTAACTCGGGACTCTTTACCGTCCGAGCGTTTGACCGTCTTTTCCTTCCCGGACACCGAGGGAGGCACTCCCTCCTCGTGGCCCGCGCTTCCGGGCTCCGCACACTTCATTCACATCTCCAGCTCCTCTCGGTCGCCTGCCTGCCAGCTTGACAGCCAGACAAGACTCCCAGGGGATCCCTCAGCGGGCCGGGCCATGTGTCACGCGCAGCCCTCACCTCGCAGCCCATTTCCGCCACGAGCGCACGACCAACGCCATGCCCCCAAGCGCCATGGTTACCAGGACAATCGCCGGCCGACGGGGACCAGGGCCGGTTTCCGGCCTGTCGTGAAGCCCGAGGCAGCTGCGCATGCGCGGCCGCTGTAGGGCCGAGTGTCGCCGCCCAGCGGTCAGCCTGGGTTTTCGCTCGCTTACATACCGGGCCTCGCCCCTTCATGCTGCTGCCGCTTCTCAGGCGGTTCGGTCGCCGGTGAAGCCAGCAAGTTTACCCGTGCAGAGAGAAATGTGCTGGGCACAGGCCCCAGGAGGGAGACCTGGCTTCGTAACATTATCGTAATTCTGTCTAGAGGAGTTGAGGAAGAAACGTGAAGCAGTACGAGGAGCGCCTAGCACAGCGTCAGGCACCTCGTAGGTGTTCAGGGTGTGTACGTCAGTGCCACATGTTTGTTTGCAAAGTGTGTGAAGGGTACGCAAATGCTGCACAGCGCGCGGCCTCTAGCCACGACCGGGACCCCACAGCGTCGCCAGACACACCCCGCCCTTTGCCCTCTCGCTTGCGCATGCGCGCGCGCGCGCGACCGGGCCGTTTCCGGTCCAGCCCTGTTTGGCCCCGGCCACACGCCGTAGAGGGCTGGGTGCGTTGCCATAGAGACCCGTGAGTTCGGAGGGTGAGCGCCTCAGACTTCTGGCTGCTGGGGCCCAAAGCGCCATGTCTTTCCGCGACCTCCGCAGTAAGGCCGCCCTGCCCGCTGTCACGTACGGATCCCCGGTCCGAGGCGCTCCCCGCCGGAACGCCCTGTGCAGCCTGTGCGGCCCTGGGGCGTCTTCGGCCGCCGCCGCCCCGCAGGCTGGGCGCCCCAGGCCTCTCTGTGCACTCTGCCGTGGCGGGGGTGTCGTGTGTGCCCGTGGCCGCCCGTGGCTGGTGCGGCTGAGGAGCCGGCGTTAATTTTATCTGATTTCATAGGACTTTTTGGCCACATGGGGCTGCTCGTTGCCGTATTGGAAGACGCTGAGAGATTTAGGAGTTGGGTTAGCTAAGAGCTCCGAAAACCGAGGAGAGGACTGGTGATTGGTAACAGTTGCAGCTGACATAGTTTGCGTTGTTATGATCCGCCAGGTCGTTTCTGTTCTGCGAGTGAGCGTCGTTTTATTTACTCCTCGGAGCTGCTCTGTGCGCCTGTATTAGAGGAAACGGGCAGCGAGGTCAGGTGACTCTGCCAGAGGACACAGGCAGTGAGAGCTGGCGCAGGAGTTTGAATTCAGGTGGTCTAACTTCCAAAGGCTGCGTGCTTCGACGCTGCTGGGGAGAAGGGAGCCTGGTCGCTTTTGCTGGAACGGTGGGGAAGTGGAATCTGGATAAGAAAATTAGCTACTAATTCTTTGGGGGCACCTGTTACACACCAGGCCTTTTACATTCAATACCGTATTTTAGTCCTCACTTTGGCAGTGAGGTAGTTAGTGTAATCCCGGATGAATACTTTGAGGCACAGAGAGGGAAAGTTGCTTGCTTTAAGTCACACAGCTAGAACTGGATAGAACCAAGGATTCAAACTTGGGACTGTGTGAATCCAATTCTCTTGCCTTTTATGCACCATCATTTTCTGAATCTGAAGCAGTTCAGCAGACTGGCTCCACCTGCATAGGTGGAGCAGGTGATTGGCAATTTGGTGTGACCTGGGGTGCGTCTTTACTGCCAGTTTTCTAACCGAATTGCTGGAAATTTCACCATTAACAATTACTCCTTTCAGTTGTGAATGGAGGCATCGCAGTTTTTGACACACCTACTAGCCCCATTGTGTGAATCATGCCCTCCGGGATTTGAAGGTTCTTGGGGACTGTTTGTTTTAGAGATAAGTTTCTCCTCCCTCGAAGAGGCCAAGGCCAGCGTTCTGCTAGGGGGCACTCAGTGGAGTTGTGTTGGGAGGAAGGTGTTGGAAGGGGATTTCTAAATATTTGACCTTAAACGAATGCCAGACATTTGTGCAATGCATGTTAACAGGCTTAGATTGTCCCCATTTTGCAGAATTAATGGAACTTGACTGCTCAATGGAGGACGGATCTAGGCAGTTCCTGGCTGTGCGGTGGGAGGCCGCTGCTCTATGGGCCCTCACTCTGTTCCCACTTCCCAGAAAACAGTGGTAGAGGCCCTTTGCATTTTTCTCTTTCCTTTGCTCGGACCTTCTCTTCTGTTGCTTGGTGAGAGGAACCTGACCTCCCGTGCCCAGGGAGTTTATTTGTGAATATCGCTGAGGTATTTTGAACCTTCAGGAAGAGTGAGGACGAGCATTCCATAGCCAGAAGCACACAGAATATAGACCTTGGCACATTGTGGAAGTGTAAAAAAATGTTTGTTGTGTTCATTTTTGCATTCTGCTTAGAGCTCAGTGAACACAACCTCCAGTTTCAACAAGTATTAGTAGTGTGGTTTCTTGTTCTGGTGTATAAAAAAATCTAAGTATTGCTGTAGAGTTCAACCAGTCTCTTTAGGATTTCTTTAAGTACAATGCGATTAACCTTTAAAATTTGGGTTATATACGACCTTGGTCCTCTATGCTCACTAAAAAATAAAGCTAAAAAGACAATTCCAAAATAACTCAGGTGAACGTCTCCTTAACACCATCAACACTAAACATAACCACTGTTAACATGTAACATATTTTTTTCTTTGTGACATTGTATAAAGCCAGGCAGTTCTCCTTGTGAGTGGTAAACAGAAAGATATCCAAGAGAAATGTCCAATCAGAGAGAGAAATTCACAGCCAGTCCCTGAGCCCTATTATAACATGTAGCTTTGACTTTTCCCAGCCATTGAACTTAAATGTTTTTCAGGAAGCAGAGGAGGCATTTTAACTTTCATCTCCTTTTTATGTTCCCTCTTAGAGAGTTGACAAATAATCTCTAAAACTGGCAGTATATTGAGAATAACCAGGGAGAGCAAGGGAAGTATTTAAGCTAACAAGTGGTTGGTCTTTGATGGGGAACTGACCGAATTGTATTTTACCTTTGGACAGATTTTACAGAGATGATGAGAGCCTTGGGATACCCCCGACATATCTCTATGGAAAATTTCCGCACACCAAATTTTGGACTTGTGTCTGAAGTGCTTCTTTGGCTGGTGAAACGGTTAGAACTATATTTTATTGAGGTCTACGAATGAATACCACATTCCATAGCTACCAAGGATAAGATACTGTTGTGAAGCAAAAGGAAGAATTCGATAAATTTTGAGTTTGACGGACTCCTGTGTAACCTGTTAAAGTCGGTGCAGGAGGAAGGCCGTGGGAGAAGGGAATGGACCAGGCCGCGGTAAAGGGAGATTCCGCTGTCAGAAGCGTACACAGGGCACAGGTCCAAGCTCCTCTCCAGGCTCTCACCTCCACGCGGGAAGGGTGGATCTCTCCACACACTCTGATGAGGACTGGAGTAGGAATTACTGAGATTTAAGTTTCACTTTCTGTGAAAAATCGAATATGATTCAGGGTTGGCAGACTTTCCTAAGGCGATTGTGACTATTTTAGGTGTTAGAGGCTATGTAAGATCTTTGTTGCAAGTTCTTACATGTGTATTGTTTGTGATAATCCTTTAAAAGTGTAAAAACCCTTAGCATGCAGGCTGCTTAGAAAGAGACCGAGGGCTGCGACCTCTGACCCCTGGTGGGTCGTCAGTAACACCCGTAGCTCTGCTGCTGCTCAGGCTAACGCGTCAGCCCCGCGTCGGGGGCCATCGGTCACAGTAATAGTTCTGATTATTTTAATTAACCTTTGAGGTCGGAGACGTTTGATTTTGTAAGCTGAGCACCAAATTTAATTTTTGAAATCACACGCATCTGTTCTTAGGTGAGGATGCACTCCTTTGAGTGCTGAGCATTTTCTGCTACTTTTGAGTTCTCTCTCAAGCACCTTGGCTCGGGACTCCGAGAGCTTGTAGTCACAGATCCCCTCAGCTGCCTGATTTCTCTTGTGTGAACTTTCTCCTCCATTAACTTTTTTCTTTGTCTGAAAGGTATGAACCTCAGACGGACATCCCTTCAGATGTGGAGACTGAACAAGACCGAGTTTTTTTCATCAAGGCCGTTGCCCAGTTCATGGTGAGTTCCCAGACGCCCGGTGGCGTGGTGGCGCTGACTCCTTGGGAGAGGAGTCCTCAGAGCTGCCTGCGGGTTTCTGCCCCTCCCGTTAGCGGGTTTGTGCGGAGCACAGAGTTTTGGAGGTTTGTTTTTAACTCATTATTTGTTAGGAATTCTATTGTGTTAGTTTTCAGTAGGTAATGTTCGTCATGGTTCAAAGTTTTCTTAAAATTTGAAACAGTAAAATGACTTTTTATCCCGTGTGCCATTCACCCACCTCCATCCCCAGTCCCGTCTTCCAGAGTTTCTTTATGCCCAGGTAAGCAAGTACAATATACATTCTTTTCCCTTCCTTTTACACAAATAGTAGCATGCAGCACAGCACTGCTTAAGATCTGCTTTCTTCACTTAACGGCGCGTTTTGGAAAATTGCCAAATACACACACAACTTCCTCATGCTCTCTTATATCTGAGTAGTATTGCTTTCTTGGATACGTCATGATTGATGTAGTTTATGTGTCCATAGGCATTTAGATTGTTTGTGGCTTTTGCTCTTTGAAATAGTGCTGTAGTGAAAAACCTACACATACCATTTTCTTTGTGACTCTGTCCCTATCTTAAGTCTTAGTGGAGTTGCTGGGGCGAAGCTAACGTGTATTTGTAATTTTATTGTCTTTTACCAAGTTGCTTTCCATCCAGATTGCATCCATTTATAAACCCACTTGCAATGTCTGAGCCCCTTGAAAGTTTGACTCTTAATACAATCAGGTTATTGAGGAGAGATTTTCAAGTTACCTACATAGGATTTGATTTAGATTTTACATGGGAAGGGCCTTAAACTATTATTATTATTATTATTTTGTCTGAAAATAGGCCACCAAGGCACATATAAAACTGAACACCAAGAAGCTTTACCAGGCCGATGGGTATGCAGTGAAGGAGCTTCTGAAGGTCACCTCCGTCCTTTATAATGCCATGAAGACCAAGGGCCTGGAGGGCGCGAAGACCGGGGAAGAGGACGTCGGCAAATTCAAGTTTGATCTTGGCTCAAAGGTAAGGACGGCGAAGGGCCCCTGGTGAGGGACAGAGCATTTGTTTCTTCGAGTCTGAAACGGGACGTGTCAGACACTCACGGCCCCGCCTCTTACCCCTTCGCCGAGAGCAGCGTGTCCGTTTGGTGCTCATCAGCACCTGTATGCGAACAGGAGTCACAGTAAGTTAATCCAGCCACTTCTCGAAAGAAAGCCGCTCTATGTGAGGCACAGTTCAGATGCAGGGGATCCAGGCGTGACTGAGGGCAGAAATCCGCCGTTCCTGCGGCTCGGCTGGGGGCACCAGACTGAACCACAGAGCGGAAGCCGTGGCAGGTCAGAGGTGACAGTGTGTGGGGAGTCGTAAGCAGGGCGGGGCGGCTGGGACAGGCCCCGGCAGCAGAGATCTGAGGAGGGAAGGGGCAAGCCGTGCAGGGGCGGGGGCGCGTCCTCTGAGAAAAGTCTGGGAAAAGTGTGCTTTAAGCCTGAGAGCTGGCAGCAGGGCAGTGACAGACCCACCCTGTCATGCCTGCAGTCACTGCACAGACTTTGGCTTTTACTCTGAGGGGAAAATCTGTTCTGTTTTGAGCAGAGAAGTATGTGATTTGAATTTTGTGTTAAAAGCATCACTCTGGGTGCTGAGGTGAATCAGACTGAGGGGGGAGGTGAGGGGAGAAGCAGACTTGTTACAAAGCAAGAGATGACAGTGACTTTTTAAATTTTTTTATGTCTTTATTTTGAGAGAGAGAGGCAGAGAGTGAGTGGGGGAGGGGCAGAGAGAGAGGGAGACAGAATCTGAATCAGGCTCCAGGCTCTGAGCTCTCAGCACAGAGCCCAATGCAGGCCTTGAACCCACAGACTGTGAGATCATGACCTGAGCTGAAGTCGGATGCTTAACCAACTGAGCCGCCCAGGTGCCCCGAGATGACAGTGACTTTGAACCAAGTGGTGACGTCAGGAGCTCAGCTGAGGTGGGAAGGAGCTGAGCTGCCAGGCATCGGAGTCTTGGTTAAAGCAGCAAGTCAAAAGTGAAAGTCTTGAATCGCTGCCATGGTTTGGGCAAGGGGCTAAAAGCAGAGGAAGCGGCACCCCCACCCCGACGCCATTCCTTTTTGTCCCAGGAGATGGCACACCAGTCAGGGGGTTGTATCCTGAGGGAGCTCTGAACAAGAGGCTCCGGCAGTTTTCTGCGCCCTGAGGTTGGGGAGGACCAGGTGGGAGAGTGATGGCTGCTGGTCAGTGGGGAGAGTGTCCTCGGGTTTTGTCCCCAGCTCCCCAACAAGGAAGCCTTGGAGGCCCCCGATGACCAGGCCTGGGAGGGAAGGCCCCGGGGTAGGAATGCAGATATTTTATAGGAGCTCCCAGTGGACCAGGGGAAACCTTGGCGGGCGCCGTGGTGCTGGTCAGGCCGGAGAGACCACACCTAGGTTTTTAACCCGGAGCCAGGTGCTTCCAGGCAAAGAACCTAATCTGAATGTAGATCTTCCAGGCTTGGATGTGAGTTGAGAGAAAACAAACAGTGCAAGGAAGATCCTACCTCCACGCTGTCCAGTAGGACTTTCTGCAGTGATGGCGGTGTTCTTTATCTGTGCCTCGCGGTACGGCAGTCGTGGCCACGTGGAGCCAGCACAGCCGAGTGGGTTCCAAATTGTGTTTGTTTATTTACTTTTTTATTCATTTTTTTCTTTTCTAAATTTTATTTAATTTAGGGGCGCCTGGGTGGCTCAGTCGATTAAGCCTCCGACTTCGGCTCAGGTCAGATCTCACGTTCGTGGGTTCGAGCCCCGCGTCAGGCTCTGTGCTGACAGCCAGCTCAGAGCCTGGAGCCTGCTTCCAGTTCTGTGTCTCCTTCTCTCTCTGCCCCTCCCCCTCTCATGCTCTGTCTCTGTATCAAAAATAAATGAAACATTAAAAAAAATTAAAAAAAAATAAATTTTATTTAATTTAGACTAATTTAACATCGAAAATGGCCACATATGGCAACTCCATACTGAATCAGACATCCTAGGTCTAAAGGTGTTGGTCTGAGCACCGGCCCGACCGAGTTCCCGGGTTACTGAGATGGAGGGCGGCGTGGAAGGAGCAGGCTTCGTGGGGAAGGCAGAGCGCTGGCTCGCAGCGTGTTCAGTGTGGGGACGCGGGTCACGGGTGTGTTACGGCCAGAACTGAGGACGGAGTGTGGATGGGAAGACTTTGGGGGACCGGACTCTGATGTACCCCAGCATGGGGAGCGGGGGAGGTGAGACTCCTGCGGAGAAAAGCAGACCTTGGCTGCTGTGAGGCCCTGCGGCTGGGGCAGAAAGGGCTGAGGCGGCAAGAAAGTCCTCAGCTGTGAATGAAGAGGGCAACTTGCCAGTGGTCTGGGAATAAAAGCGAGGTGCAAGAGAGCGAGAGGGAACAGAGCAAGGAAACGTCTGGGCTCTTTGGAAAATGTACCATATGCAAGGAAGAGGGGGTGACCTGTGAACCCTAAGAAAGAAGCTTGTGCGCAGGCCACGGGCCGCCGTCTTCACAGCAGCAGCTGCCACCCCGGAGGGAGCCGAGCGCGCTACCTCACATGAGCCTCAGTGGCCCTGTGCTGCCCGTGCAGAGGTGGGGGGTGGGGGCAGGAGCAACGCACGCAGCGCACTGGGCTTCTGCAGTAGGACATGTGCCTCTCCGGTTGTCCCTCCTATGGTCACCCTGCTACTGTTGGGGTCCCCTGTTGGGACCGAGGCCGAGTAGGAAGCGTATCCCTTTGGCCCTCCTACACTTCCTGGTTGAGGATTACATCTGACTCGGCATGCGGATTTTCGGAGAGCCCCAGGCGTCCTGGGGGGCGCTCCCAGCGGGATGCAAGATGCGTCCTGCGCACCACACGTTCAGCATCAGGCGTCCTGACGGGAGGCAGGAATCGATAGTAACAAACTGGTTGTTTCTGAATGTCCGTTAAAAACCTGTCAACTGAGGTTTCTGTTGTTGATATTTTCCTTCCAGATTGCAGACTTGAAAGCAGCCAGACAGCTTGCTTCTGAGATCACGTCCAGGGGAGCCTCTCTGTACGACCTGCTGGGCAAGGAGGTGGAGCTGAGGGTAAGCAGCGTTCGGATGCTTGAATACTTCTTCAGCGAGGCAGTTTTCAAGGTTTTATTTCCAATTCTGCTTCCCCCGCCCTTCTGATTTCATTAAACCATACCCGATGAAATGAGACCACGTGCGGGAAGTAATGCACAGTGTTGGCTGCCATTCTTGCCTCTAGTGGCCACTGGTCTGTTTTTAATAGCTGTGACTTATAGTTCAGGAATGGGAATTATGTAGCATGTTGCTGGAACTTTCCTCCTTGTGGCCGTGGCAGACTTTCCGATGATGGTGCTTTTTCCTGGGGAACTCAGCGTTCTTGTCTACGCAGCGCTCTTCTGAGCCCGTGGTTCCCAAACCTTGCTCCCCAGTGGAATCACGTGGGGGCCTGTAAAAACTACGGGTACCGGCTTCTGTTCTGATGTCACTGGTTTGGAGTATGGTATGACCGGGGCCTTGGGAGTCAGAAGTCTCTGGTAATTCTGACGTGCAGCAGATTTGGGGAGCCCAAGACTGACGCGGTCCCAAGCGCTCAGCTGGAGTGGATGTTCCGGTTCATTTGCGATCCTTGTTTTTGCCAGTGCCAGTCAGGGGAATGCTTCATTGACTACATTTAAGGAGCTGTTTAAAACAGTGGTTCCTAAAACTCTTCAGAGCTCCTGTAGTCCTCTACTTATTTATTTTTATTTTTATTTTTTAATTTACATCCAAGTTAGTTAGCATAGAGTTCAACAATGATTGCTTCATGCTCCTGACCCATTTAGCCCCTCCCCACTCCCCCTCCCCCTCCAGCAACCCTCTGTTTGTTGTCTATATTTAAGAGTGTCTTACGTTTTGTCCCCCTTCCTGTTTTTGCATTCTTTTTGCTTCCTTTCCCTTCTGTTCATCTGTTTTGTCACTTAAAGTCCTCATATGAGTGAGGTCATATGATATTTGTCTTTCTCTGACTAATTTCGCTTAGCATAATATTCTCCGGTTCCGTCCACATAGTTGCAAATGGCAAGATTACATTCTTCTTGATTGCCGAATAATACTCCATTGTATATATACCACATCTTCTTTATCCGTTCATCTATCGATGGACATTTGGGCCCTTCCCATACTTTGGCTGTTGTTGATAGCGCTGCTGTCAATATTGGGGTGCATGTGCCCCTTTGACACAGCACACGTGTATCTCTTGGATGAATACCTAGTCATACAATTGCTGGGTCGTAGGGTAGTTCAATTTTTAATTTCTTTTTTTTTTTTTTAATAATACATTTTATTTATTTTTTAAAATTTTTTTTTTTTAATGTTTTATTTATTCTTGATACAGAGAGAGAAAGAGCATGAGAGGGGGAGGGGCAGAGAGAAGGAGACACAGAACTGGAAGCAGGCTCCAGGCTCTGAGCTAGCCGTCAGCACAGAGCCTGACGCGGGGCTGGAACCCACAGACGTGAGATCTGACCTGAGCCGAAGTCAGAGGCTTAACCGACTGAGCCACCCAGGCGCCCCCAATTTTTAATTTCTTGAGGAACCTCCATACTGTTTTCCAGAGTGGCTGCACCCGTTTGCATTCCTGCCAGCAGTGCACAAGAGATCTCTATGAATCCTCACTCGCATCTGTTGTTGCCTGAGTTGTTAATGTTACCCATTCTGAGAGGGGTGAGGTGGTGTCTCATTGTGGTTTTGATTTGTGTGTCCCTGATGATGAGTGATGTTGAGGATTGCTTCATGTATCTGTTGGCCATCTGGATGTTTTCTTTGGAGAAGTGTCTATTCATGTCTTTTACCCATTTCTTCACTGGATTATTTGTTTTGTGGGTGTTGAGTTGGATAAATTCTCTATAGATTTTGGGTACTAACCCTTTATCTGATAGGTTGTTTGCAAATATCTTCTCCCATTTCGTCAGTTGCCTGTTAGTTTTGCTGATTTTTTCCTTTGCTGTGCAGAAGCTTTTTATTTTGATGAGGTCCCAATAGTTCATTTTTGCTTTTGTTTCCCTTGCCTCTGGAGATGTGTTGAGTAAGAAGTTGCTGTGGCCGAGGTCAAAGAGGTTTTTGCCTGCTTTCCCCTTGAGGATTTTGATGATTTCCTGTTTACGTTTCGGTTTTCCATTTTGAGTTTGTTTTTGGTAAGAAAGTGGTCCAGGTTCATTTTTCTGCATGGCGCTGTCCAGTTTTCCCAGCACCACTTGCTGAAGACATTGTCTTTATGCCTTTGGAAATTCTTTCCTGCTCTGTCAAAGATGAGTTGGCTATACATTTGTGAGTCCATTTCTGGGTTCTCTCTTCTGTTCCATTGATCTGCGTGTCTGTTTTTGTGCCATCCTGTAGTCCTTTTAAATCACCTGGTGTCCATGTTGTCCCCCAAACCAGTGAGTCCCGATATCTGGGGGTGGGAGCCAGGCGTCACCTTTTCCAGATCCCCAGGGGTTTCCAGTGTGCAGCAGGATTTGGGACCTACTGGTTTAAGGAGAAACTGAGTGCTGTTTAACGCCTGTGTGTGAAGAGGAATGCCATTTGAAGCGTATATGCTCACATTTACGTTTTTAAGTTAAACGCAGCTAATTCATTTTGTTCCCGTCAAGTGTGTCAGCCATGACCTCTGGCTGCCTGGTCTGTGTTCTGGCATCAGTGCTGTGGTATAACAGTACTTCTTCTCTTGCTTTCCATTTCTGTCCTGGGAGTGGTCTGGAAGCAGGGGACTTGGGTGCCACTCACAGTCCCTGCTCTTGATACCTTAACCTAGTGGTTGCCACCTGGTGAAGGATAGTCGGCAGAACCAAACCGCCACCTACATCTAATAACTCATTTAGATACAAGGCAGCTCTAGGATTTCTGGGTTTTGTCTTTTTTTTTTTTAATTTTTTTAATTAATTTTTTAAAGTTTGTTTTTTTGAGAGAGAGAGAGAGGACATACATGCACATGTCGGGGGAGGGAAAGAGAGAGAGGGAGACAGAGGATCTGAAGCAGGCTCCATGCTTCAGTTCAGAGCCCGATGCAGGGCTTAAACTCTTGAACTATGAGATCACGACACAGCGGAAGTCGGATGCTCAACCGACTGAGCCACTCAGGTGCCCCTGTGTTTTCTCTTTACAGTTGAGGAGTGCACGTGTGTCTACACACGATTCTAACAGACCTAGAGACAAGAGCTGGCCCCTTGCTAATTGCCCCAGAGCTGTGGCTTCTTTATGAGACTTGCCCCAGGAGTCCACCGAGGACTCTTTCAGCACCATCCTGTCATGAATTGAAATAATCAGTGGTCGAACTGTTGCTATGGGAGCCGTGAATATGGAACATCTCAAGTTCTGTATATAGTCGTAATCTGAGGCAGATCCCCTGTCCAGAATTTGTTTTTTGTATACTCATTGAGGACTGCATCAGTCACAGGCGAGGCACCATGCTGGGTCCTTGAGTAGGTCATGATCCCTGCCCTCCACAGTCTTCCACAGTGGGAGGGGGGGCGGTGAGAGGCGCTGTGGAGTAAAGGGAGCCCAAGAAGGTGTGGGAATGTGCTGCAGAAACCTCCCAACTGCATCCATGTTAAAATCCCACGTCTCAGAGAAGTTCCCAGTACTGGTGTGATAGGCACAAATGCCTCCCTCGACTGGTTAGCGGTTAATGCAAGGAGGCGGGACTAAGGGGACTCCTCTCATTGGCTGCAGATGTCAGTGACAGGCAACTTAGAGGGAATTAATCATAGGAAAGATCATAGAGGCTGGCAGGGAGTTCAGACAGTAGGTTGAGCTGCACTTGGTTTTGGGTTCCCCTGAGTGAGTTGAATGAATTAATGAATTAATGAATATAGGTAAAGAAGCAAATTTGGGAGAAAAGATGATAGACGTGAGCTCGGTTTTGCCCGTGGCGTTGTGGGGAGGTGGGCCTGTAACTGAGGAGGGTCCGGGGAGCTGGAGGGAGGCCAGCTCTGCAGTAGGGCTAGACAGACGGAGGAGCTGCTGGAAGAAGTGGCTTTGCATCAGAGAGGCACACTGCAGTGGAACTTTGGAGAACTAGTCCCTAAGCTGCGTCTCCATCTAGGATTTGGTTTTGAGAATTCCGCTTCTGAAAAGGAACTTTATTTCATCGTTTCTCCTAGGAACTGAGAGCAGAAGCAATTGCCAGACCTCTGGAAATAAATGAGACTGAAAAAGTGTTGAGAATTGCCATAAAAGACATTCTGGTAAGCCCGTTTGCTTTTATTTAAAGTTTTTGTGCCTGGGACTTGAAAATACTGATTTATTCCCTGCTTCCTTAGGACAGAGCAACCCTAGGCATGTTGACAGAGAAGGGACATGATAGTGGGGAAATGAAAACTGCAGAGGACATTCCAGGGTATCTAGGTTGCTTACTTTTATCATTTTCCCCCTTGTTAAAAATATGAAAAATTTCTCTCTCAAAATTTGTCATTTTTAATAATTTCATAATTCGCTTAAATTCTTTAGTACTTTTCATACATCCTCTATTTTATGGACTTTTCACACTTTATTTAGCCAATTCCTCACATTTGGGCATTTAAATTATTTTTTAGGTTTTCCTTTTTTTTTTTTTCCCCTTTGGTGCTGAAACCTGGGCCCGAGGTTTCTAAGCGGCGCTGTGATGGCTAGAGTGCCTGCTGTGGGCACTGTTCACCCAAACAGCAGCATGGATACTTAAAAGGGGTTATAATTTATAGACCATTTATTTCAGGCTAGGGAAAATTGGATTTATCACACTGATATTTCTTATTTGAGGAGTACATACCTTTAAAAAATGTTTGTATTCTCTTTTTAGTTTATTTTTGAGAGAGAGAGAGAGATGCAGAATGCAAGTGTGGGAGGGGCACAGAGAGGGGGAGACACAGAATCAGAAGCAGGCTCCAGGCTCTGAGCTGTCAGCACAGAGCCCAGTGTGGGACTTGAACTCAGGAACTGGGAGATAATGACCTGAGCCAATGTCGCACACTCAACCACTGAGCCACCCAGGTGCCTCAGATTGTTTTTATTCTTGAAGTCGGATAAATTCACTAGGTTTACCCTGCCTGCCTCAGAGAAATAGTTGCGATCAACTCGAGTTTTTTGTTCAGAAACTCCCCTTGTCTTCCTGTGAGTGAACTTACATCTCTTTTGGGATTTTTAAAGCTCTTGGAGCAAACAGATAGTGGCGTGATGATTTTCATGAAAGCATCTTCGAAGTGATGAGTGTACTTAGTAGAAAAAAATTAAACTACAAATAAACAGTAGAAGTGCTTGCTTCCAAGTATATACACATTCACAGAGAGTGTGCATTCCTTAGACCATTTCTCTGTGGACCAGGCATTGGCCGTTGTGGGTTAGGACACGCGTGCGAGGCACCGGTGGGAAGCCCGCCCCGGCCCGGGAACGGGAGGCAGAGCTGGGACGGCAGAACTGGGGAGGCAGCCCCGTGCTCAGCAGGCTGCGTTCCGGACGCAGGTCCTCCCGTGGCCGGTGGCCGCTCTGAGCCCCAGGCCCGGCCCGGCCGGCCTCCCAGGCGAGCGTGAGGCAGCACGTTCGTCCTGACTGCCACGCACCAGATGAACTTGCTCTTGTGACACAGCAGGGAGGCCTGGGGTCTTGTCCGTGATCTCTTTCCCTTCACCTTGTTCCCCAGGCCCTGCTGCCCACGCTGCCTCCAAGGCTGGGTCCGCTGAGGGGGTCGCTTCTGTGCTGCCTTCCTGCGGGGATTTCTCTGTTTTCGTCTGCAGCCGAGGCTTACTTGCCAGGGAGGGAAGAGGGCCTTCTGTCTTGGTCCCAGCAGGCAGGATTAGGTTGGGACCCCCTAAGGTTTCTTTTTTGTCACCTCCTAAATAAAGCCCTGCTCGGTGTGCACATTCTGTGAGTAAGGTGTTTGTAACTAGGGAGTGACCTGAGCAGTGTAAACAGAGGCGGACTGACAACTCCGAGCGGCGGGCGGGGCCGGTCTAAGCACGTGAGTGCGCAGGAGGCCTGGGGCGCCTCTCCCCTCTGCTCAGGACGCTGTTCTCGCCATCTTCATTCGTTTCCCTGGCCAGAAACCCTGTCTTCTCGTGGAAGAAGGGCGATCAGTTTTTCTGGGGCTGCGTGACCTTCCGTCTGGGACCAGGTGTTGAGCTGAGTGAGGCCGCGGGAGGGTTCGCGCCAGTCGCTTCCTCTGCTTCTCCGGAGCCCGCGTCTCGGGGCCTGCGGAGTCGCAGAGTCCGGCTGGCGCGCCTCGTTGGCACCCGCCTCACTCACTTCCTGTTTGATGTAGGCGCAGGTTCAGAAGACAAAAGACCTGCTCAATAACGTGGCCTCTGACGAAGCTAATTTAGAAGCCAAAATTGAGAAGAGGAAATCAGAACTGGAAAGAAATCGGAAGCGACTCCAGACTCTGCAGAGTGTCAGGTAGATATGAGCATCGAAGGGTGAGTAACTGTTGCCTTTGAAAGTTCCAGCAGAGTGGGCGGGCACGCGGGCAGCGGGGACAGCCTCAGACAGTGTGCGGCCGCTCTCCTGGCAAGGGCCCCCTGCTGTCCCTGGGCCTGGAGCCTCCCCGCAGGCTTCTACGGCTTCTCGGAATGCAGGGCCGAGTCAGTGAATCCGGAGGGTGAAAGCTGTCCGAGGCCGGCTCCTGAGGTCTGTGCGTGGCCGTGAACGAGGGGCACCGAGCGCTCTCCCCTCTCTCGGGTTGAGTAGATTCTAGACCTTTATCTTCTTCACCAATGATTCGTCTTTCTTTTGGCTTTCCTTCGCTGAAAACCCCTTTTCCACAGAATATGGAGGGATAATTGGGGGCAAAACCCCTTCTAGGTCATTGGGGACTTCGAGGTGTGTTCCGCATGTGCTCTTGGAGCCGGGAGGCACTCATTCTCTCTTTCTCTCTCGTGTCGTACCCTCCTTCTCGTGCTCTGTCTCTGGCCTTTTCTCTCTGTGCCATTACTCTTTCTCCCTTTTCATTCTCCCTTCATTTTTCTCTCTTCACTCCTTCCTCCGTGTGGCTGCTGTGGCTGCCTGAAGGTCTTGCTGCTTTGAGATGCTGGTGGCCGGACCGCACTCTGGCTGCTGCACTGGGAGCGGAGGGGAGGCCGCTCCTGGGGACACCGGCGACCCTGGGAGCACCGCCGCCTTCCTCCCAGCCACGGCAAGACCACGTCCTTCCATTCGGAATCTGGGCCAGCTGATATATTTGTCTCATTACAAAATTCTGCTTTTCAAGCATAAATTCAGTTTTGTTAACTCTCATATCCTTTTAGTAGGAAAGTTTCTATGTTTTGGTCTAGCCTCAAAGATTATTACTTTTTATCTGTTTTTGTTTGTTTTGTTTTTTTGTTTTTATTTATTTTGAGAGAGAGAGAGAGCGCAAGCAGGGGAGGAGCAGAGAGGGAGAGGAGAGAGCCAGAATCCAAAGCAGGTTGCACATGGCCAGCAAGGAGCCTGATGTGGGGCCTGAACTCATGAGCGACGAGATCATGACATGAGCTGAAGTTGAAAGCTTAACCACCTGAACCACCCAGGCACCCCTGCCTGTATATTTTTTAAAAGAAGAGAGTTTTCCCTTTAAGATCAAAAATAAGAAAAAAAAACTCAGCAAATCAGTTGAAACAAGCTTTTGTGTTATGGCTTTGCTTTTATGTTATATATTATTTAAAAACATAGCTTTAATTTGTAGCAACATACGTTTCATTTTTTAGGGGATTGAATACATTTTGGAGCATCCAGACAGCAGAATATTATGCTCAGCTAAGCTAAGATAACTAAGATACATGTGGTCTATATTTAAGGTCCTAATTTAGTGTGATGTATGTGATACATGACTTATTTTTTAAGTGTATATTAAAATCTATGGCATGGTGAGCAAGTAAAAAGATAGCAAAGCTTCATTTAAGGTAATATACTTAAAGATGTGTAAAAATACACTCCTGGGGTGCCTGGGTGGCTCAGTCGGTCAGGCGTCTGACTTTGGTTTAGGTCGTGATCTCACAGCTCGTGCGTTCGAGCCTCGCATCAGGCTCTGCTGACAGCTCAGAGCCTGGAGCCTCCTTCTGATTTTGTGTCTCCCCCTCTCTCTCTGCCCTTCTCCCATTCACAATCTCTCTCTCACAAATAAACAATCATAAAAAAAATTTTTTTTAATGCATTCCTGGGATGCCTGAGTGGTTTGGTTGGTCAAGCATCAAACTCTTGATTTTTGCTCAGGTCGTGATCCCAGGATTGTGGGATTGAGCTGCATGTCTGGCTCTGTGCTGAGCACGGACTCTATCTCTCCCTCTGCCCCTCTCCCACCTTTCTCTCTCTCTCTCAAACAAACAAACAAATAAATGAAAATTTAAAAATACATTTCTCTCTATAGATCTATGCATAGAAAGGTCTGGAAGGATGTTTATCAAATATTAAGTGCTTTTACCTGGTGATAGGATTATGAGTAAATTTTAACCTTATTTTTCATACTTTCAAGGTTATTTTCAAGTTTTTACAAAGAGCTTTTGATGAAGAACAAAAAATAAGCATGTTCATTTTGAGGGGAGGGAGGAGAAAAAGGGAAATTAGCTCTAAGAAGCTTCAGGATGAAGATATTTCTCCACTAAAGGTTCCACAGCAAAGCAGGGTGGGACCTGGGGCCCAGCGTACTAATGTCAACTGCTCTATGGTGATGAATCTTCCACTTTCTGTTTCACTTGGTGGTTGTAGGCCCGCCTTTATGGATGAATATGAGAAGATCGAGGAGGAGTTGCAAAAGCAGTATGATGTTTATCTAGAGAAATTTCGAAATCTGGCTTATCTGGAACAGCAGCTTGAGGACCATCATAGGATGGAGCAAGAGAGGTTTGAGGTGAGCACTTAGCCCGCTCTCTGCACGGACTGTTCCTTCTAGTGTGTGATTCTGTTCCAGGTGACATGTCGGTTTGCAAATACCATTGCGAGGGAGAAATCTGTGGATGGTCCTTCTCCCTCGCTCAAGTCTGCGGTTGCTCACATCACTCTTCTGTTTTGCTGGTAGCGTAGCCTGGACGCCAGGGCAGTCAGATCTCTGATGGGTTTGGTCCGTTAGGACTGCAGGCAGGGCCGCCACGTGACCCGTGCAATCACTAAGACTTAGCTTAGACAGGCCTGGGCTTGCTTTAATGCGGTGCTGTCACTACCTTGGGATTCTTAATAATTCTTAAGTGCATTTTAGTTTTCACTGAGTTCCACAGAATAGGTAATTGGTCTCTGGTAGATTTCTAAAAACGTGCTTGGTCAGTTCACTGAAAGATTTTCAGGCCCTGCTTAATTGAATCATCCAAAGTAGCTTATCAGACACTGCTTTATAGAGAGGAAGTGCAGTTTATTGATTACCGTGGGAAGTGTGTGTGAGCCAGATCAAGCGGTTGTCCAGGTTCCTTTCATCCCAAATGTTTAAGGCTGTTTAGGAAAGAGTATTTCAGGTTCCAGCATGAGTTGGTAAATACAGATTTCAGAGCAAAGGAAAATGGGCTAAGTTACTCTCATTTTTTGATTGCTACTATCCCTTGGGGATATTTCTGCCTAACCCAAGAAGGGTCACTTGGAATCTGTGTTCGTGCTAAAATTGGCCTACGCTCTCCCTTTCTCACACTGCCCTTGACAGCTTTGGTGTAAAGGTTATGCTACCCTCTTACACACCTGGATGTTTGAACGAGGTGTAGCTGTTTGGTTGTACAGGCTGCTGGCGGGGGTCGCTGACGTTTCCCTGCGGGCACGTTTATCTCGACCAGGAGCCCGTGGCCACCACTGCTCTAGGGCAGGGGCAGGCCACGGAGCAGCGCGGGTACAGGACAGGCACGTCGTGAGGACACCATCTGGGGAAGAGCAGAGCAGGGCCCGTGCAAGTAAACGCCCTGTGAGCCTTCTGAGGTGTCCCGCGGGCTTCCCCCGGGGCAGAGGGTGTGCAGGAGGCGCGGCCTCAGGACGAGCCCCCTTTTCTCGGCTCAGACCTGCTCTGTGTGCTCACAGCACCCGCGCCCTAAAGAGCCCGTGCCTGAAGCAGTGTTTGCTTCTTGATGGTTAGAACAGCACCAAGAATTTAAAAGCCGTGTCCTTTGCCATTCTCTTTTGACAATAATCAGGACCACGTTTTGTCACCCAGATGAGGTATTAGCTTTTGTCCCCCTAGGAATTAGACTGAGGGAGACACAGGATCTGAAGCAGGCTCCAGGCTCTGAGCTAGCTGTCAGCACAGAGCCTGACGCAGGGCTCGAACCCACGAACCGTGTGATCATGACCTGAGCCGAAGCTGGACGCTTAGCTGACTGAGCCACCCAGGCGCCCAATGCTTTACTTTGTGAGAGCAGGAGACCCGTACAGTCCCGTTGTCGATGCCCCTGTCTCTGTGTCGACTGGCCATGCAGGCACACACAGGCATTTCACCGTCATGTTCCATTGTCTCCGGGACTTCGAGGGCCGCCTCCCCCCGCCGGGCTGCTGGCTGGTTCCAGAGGCCCTGGCTCTTCTCGGGCAGCGTCTCGCTCTCCGTGTACTTCACATCCGTGCTGGTTCCGCGTCACACCCCCGGCCCCGCTTGCCCTCGTGGAGGAGAATAATAAAACAGTCCACAAAAGGGTGATCTCTTCTGAATCGGGTTTTTGCTGTTCTCCAGGAAGCTGAGAACACGCTGCGTCTGATGCAGAGCAAGCTGAAGGAGGAGGAGAAGCGTCTGCTCAAGAGCGGAAGTAAGGCCGCGTGCGGAAGGGCTGTTTCTGCCGGCCCGGGGTTCTTGGCCTTGACAAATTTACATGTGCACTTATTTTCAAAAGGGGATTTTCTCAAGACTTCTGTATCAATTACAGTCTTAATTCCCTCGAGCTCAAGAGACCGCTTCAAATTACATAGCATTTGAAGCAGGTTAACTAAATGCTGTCTTTCCCTGTTTAAATGGTACGGCTAGTTGGAGGTACATATAGAACGTAACTGTAAAAGAAAATGTGGTCTTGGAGGTCTGCAGGGCTCCTTGTTTTAGGACCGATAGAAAGCAGACGTCCTAACGCAGTGCACGTGAGGGGCCGCTTGCTTAGTGTGAGTCCCCTGCCGCACACACCCGTCCTGTGTCCCAAGTGGTCCGGGACTGTCCAGTGGGGCTGTCGCCTGGGGGCAGGTGGGGGCTCCCTGTATGTGAGAGCCAGCTGCGGGGGAGGCGTGTTCTCCGTGACTGGTCAGCACGCTTCGTCCGTGAACTTGGCCGAGGAGTCGGGTGGCCTCCTGGGCGGCAGCAGCACACGGTTGATGCTGAATCGACGGCTTTCTCAGGGCTCCTCCTTCTCTGGCTTATTGCTGTCTCTTCTGTGAGGAGATGTTTTACCCTCTTGTGCTGGAGGGTGCTCTGTGTGGGGCTGTGGGCGCGCTCCCTCTCTCTCTCTGTCTTCACACCTCGCCCCTTTTGTTCTGGGCCTCTCTCTCCTAAACTTCAGGAAACTCTGGAAGGAGAGTAGGGACTTCTGGGAAACCTTTTAGGGGCAAGTTTAGGAAATTCCAGGGGCCTCTCTAGCCAAAGCAGCCCCTCACCGTGACGGTCCCGGGTCAGCGGGAGAGCCGGAGGCAGCCCTGAGTGGTCAGCCTGCGTGCGGTTCCTCCCTCCCTCGCGGCCCCGCACAGGCAAGCGCCGGCTTCGTTCTTCTGAATTCATCTTTAACTCTGGGATCCACAGGCTTGGCACCTCCTGAAGGACAGACGTTCTTAGGAGCATCTGTGACTTAGTTTTTTTTTTTTTTTGGAAAAATAATTCCATGTTTATTTTTTTTAATTTATTTTTATTTTTGAGAGAGAGAGAGAGTACGAGCAGGAGAGGGACAGAAAGAGAGGGAAACAGAAGTAGGCTCCGAGCTCTGAGCTGTCAGCACAGAGCCTGACGTGGGGCTCAAACTCACAGACAGTGAGTCGGCTGAGCCGAAGTCTGACACTCAACTGACTGAGCCACCCGGGTTCCCCAATAATTTCCTATTGAAACCAACCTACTGAAGGATAGCACTTAATTAGCTTGAGGCCAAAGAAATGAGGAAAATAAGAAAATTTCTAAGATGTGTTTTTTTCTTTTTTTTTGCTTTTCTGTGTATGTGGGAACATTGGCCAGAGAGTTGGGATCAGCAGGGAGTTAGATAAAGGGAGGCTTTCTGAAAGACTTCTCTGAACAGAAAAGCCAGATAGGACACAGACACAAATTCGGGGCCACAATGAGCAAAATCCAAGAGCTGGAAGAGACCCTCTTGTTCAGACGACTTTGCAGACAGCTGGTTCGATGCAGTAAAGCATTGGTGAGTGTCTGTTCTGGGTGCAGAGAAGGATTTTTTAGTGGGCAAAAGACAGGGATTCTGGGCCACCTCAGTGGCTCAGTCGGGGAAGTGTCTGACTTCGGCTCAGGTCAGGATTTCACAGTTCACACATTCGAGCTCTGCGATGGGCTCTGTGCTGACAGCTCGGAGTCTACTTCTGCTTCTGTGTCTCCCTGTCTCTGTGCCCCTCCCCCACTTTTGCATGCATGCTCTCTCTCTCTCTCTCAAAAATAAATAAAAGCATTAAAAATCTTTATTAGAAAAGAGGGAAATCCTTGCTTCAATCAAGCTGCTTGCCAGTGAGAGGAGACAATGAGCAAGCTATGTGCAGAAGGTGTAAAAAGCCTTTTGGAGTAAAATAAGAGCAGAGAGGGGGATGGTGAGGGTGTGATGGAATTGCGTTTCCTTTTTATTATTTTTTTTTATTTTTGAGAGACAGAACACAAGTGGGGGAGGGGCAGAGAGAGAGGGAGACACAGAATCTGAAGCAGGCTCCAGACTCCAAACTATCAGCATAGAGCCTGATGTGTGGCTCAAACCCACAGACTGTGAAATCATGAACTGAGCCAAAGTTGGATGCCCAACTGACTGAGCCACCCAGGAGCCCCTACTTTTTTTTTTTTTTTAACATGACCTGAACCAAAGTCATACACTTAACTGACCCAGGCACCCCTCATTTACTTTTTTTAAGGTGTGTGTGGGGTTTTTTTGGTTTTTGTTTTTGTTTTTTTTTTGAGAGAACATGAGTCAGGTAGGGGCAGAGAGAGAGGGAGCGAGAGAGTCCCAAGCACAGAGCCTGATGTGGGGCTCGAATTCAACTGTGAGATCGTGATCTGAGCCGAAATCAGGAGTTGGACACTCAACTGACTGAGCCACCCAGGTGCCCCAGAAATGCGTTTTAACTTGGGGGTCAGTGTAGGCCTCATTGGGAGATGCTTTTTAAACAAAGGCTCAGTAAGTATAACTTGGAGAGAAAGGAGGCCCCGGATGAGGAGGGTCCTGGGAGGCTAAGAAAGGGTGGGAGCCAGAGCGCAGTGAGGGGATGAGTTTTGCCAAGTGAGGAAATGTGTGAACGTGCGGGACTCGAGCTCAGGCTGGAAGATGGGTCCCATCTGATGGCTACTGTCCTCTCTGTTAAGCAGGAGGTGATGTCACCAAATTGGCTTTGTGGGTTTGGGTTAAGGGCCTTGAGGAAGAGAGAGCAAGTCTGAGTGATTCGAGACAGGACAGTCCTCTAGGGGCCCATCTGATGGCTACTGTCCTCTCTGTTAAGCAGGAGGTGATGTCACCAAATTGGCTTTGTGGGTTTGGGGTAAGGGCCTTGAGGAAGAGAGAGCAAGTCTGAGTGATTTGAGACAGGACAGTCCTCTAGGGGCCCCAGGGACTACAAGGGCCAAGTGCTTTGTTCGGATGCCTTGTACGAGGTGAGGACAGTCCTCGTCTCCCACTGCCCTCTGCAACCTCGCTGCTCGTGGCAAATCTATAACTGTGCCCTCTGTAGGATTCAGCACGGTAGTATAAGGAACGTAAAGACCCAGAAATTTCTAGAGAGCACTTTAGTAACCTTGCTGTGATGCAGGGTTTATGGTGTAGTAGAGCACAGACGTTCATGCATTTAACACTCACTTGCTGCACGCGGGTGGTGTGTCAGGCGCTGTCCCAGCCCTCGGGGCACAGTGATGGGTGCGGTGCCCGGGGAGCTGGGTCTAGAATGGTGCCGTCCAGTGGCTAGCCACAGGCCATGTGTGACTCCTGAGCACTTTGTGCGTGGCCGGTCCAAATTGAGGTGTGCTTTTGGTGGAAAATATTTTGAAGACTTAGTATAGATGAAAAGTTGAATTACTCATTAATAATACTTTACATTGTTTACTTATTGAGATAGTATTTCAGACATACTGGGTTAAGTAAGACGTTACTAGAATTAATTTACTTGTTTTTACTTTAATACGGTTACTAGATACTGTTAAATTAGATCTGTCAGCTGGCATTATATTTCTGTTGAGCTATGCTGATCTAAAAAGAGAAAAAGAGAAACTTGGGGCACTTGGCTCAGTCCATGGAGCGTCCATCCTCTGCTCAGGTCATGATCTTGCAGTTCATGAGTTCAAGCCCTGCTTCAGGCTTGCTGCTGTCAGCATGGAGCCTGCTTCACATCCTGTCTGCATCTCTCTCTTCCCCTCTTCCACTTGCATGCACCCTTTCTGTCTCAAAAATAAATACACATCTAAAAATAAAAATAAATAATAGAGAAACTTATAAGAAACTATCTGTAGGTCATACGGGTATGAAGTGGTATCTTGTTGTGCTTTTGATGTGAATTCTTCTGACTAATGAAATGGAGCATCTTTTCATTGCCGGTTGGCCAGTTGTAGAAATCTTCTTTGGAGAGATGTCTGTTCGAGTCCTTTGGACATTTTTAAATATGTTTTTTTTTTTAATTATTGTAAGAGTTATATATATATTCTGGATACTAGATCCTTATGTAAATTGTGATTTGAAAATATTTGTCTTCCATTTCTAGGCCATCTTTTCACTTTTATTAGTGATGGCTTTTGCTGCACAAACTTTTAATGAAGTCTACACTTACCAGTTTTTCTTTTATTGCTTGTGTTTTTGTTTCATATCTAAGAAACCACTGCGTAATTTAAGGTCACAGGGATTTATCCCTATATTGTCTCCCAAGACTTTTACAGTGTTTTTCTAAAATAATTATTTTTTAAAATTTACATCCAAGTTAGTTCGCATAGAGTGCAACAATGATTCCTTCGTGCTCCTGACCCATTTAGCCCCTCCCCCCCACAACCCCTCCAGTAACCCTCCGTTTGTTTTCTATATTTAAGAGTGTCTTATGTTTTGTCTTCCTTCCTGTTTTTGTATTCTTTTTGCTTCCCTTCCCTTATGCTCATCTGTTTTGTCTCTTAAAGTCCTCATATGAGTGAGGTCATATGATATTTGTCTTTCTCTAATTTTGCTTAGCATAATATCCTCTGGTTCCATCCACGTAGTTGCAAATGGCAAGATTTCATTCTCCTTGATTGCCGAGTCGCACTCCATTGTGTACATACGCCACATCTGTATCCATCAGTCAGTGGACATTTGGGCTCTTTCCGTACATCGGCTGTTGTTGCCAGTGCTGCTGTAAACATTGGGGTCCACGTGCCCCTTCAAAACAGCACACCTGTGTCCCTTGGATAAACTAGTAGTGCAACTGCTGGGTCATAGGGTAGTTCAATTTTTAATTTTTTGAGGAAACTCCATACTGTTTTCCAGAGTGGCTGCACCAGTTTGCATTCCTAGGACTTTTTACAATTTTAACTCTTATCCATTTTGAGTTAATTTTTACAAACGGTGGAGGTAGCGGCCCAACTCATTGCTGTGCATGTGGCTCTCTGGTTGTCCCAGCACTGTTTGTTGGAAAGACTCTTCGTTCCTCTTGGAATTTTATGGGCACTCTCGTCTGCCATCCTTAACTTGAATGTTCACTGGTAGCCGTGATTTTCTGTGTCAGCATTAACTTAGTGTACTGGCTTGAGTTTGTCAGAAGAAATCATCTTGAACCTGAGAAACATATATTGTTATTTTAAAATTCATGATACTATTTGATTTATATGGCAAGGGATAATGATACAATGTCATAATATTCCGGGATGAAATAAAAAGTGAACTAAGGTAAATAGTAGTTTCATTTTGGGTTAGTATTTAATTAGATTTTCTGTGTAGGCTTTTGTAAGGCGGTAGTTTTAACACGGATTGGGTTGAAGTCCTTGCAGGGTGCTCTCACTGACACATCGCTGGCCCCCAGCTTTGCCCTCCCCGCTGGAGAACACGGCTCTTCTCTCCACGGTGAAGACAGCAGAGAACTTTCTCTTGGTGCCCAGGCAGACACGGCTGCCACTTCATTCCCCACTTAGAGCAGGGGCTGAGCGAAGCCTTCCCGAGGATGAACGGTTACGTTCTTCCAAACTGACCTGGGACTCGCTGATGAGAGCAGCACCTGCGGACGCCTCCAGGCTGTCCTTGCAAAGCCAGAGCCGGGCCCCGGCCGCAGGATCGGCTGGGCGGTGACAGCTTTCTCTCCCCACCGGAAACGCTCCTTCTGTCCGTTCCTGTCAGGAGATGTCTAACTGGCACAAGGCTCTCAGCGCGTATTTAGGAACTTAACGTGTAAGGCTGGTGGACGTCTCACAGTGTGAGACGCCCCCTTTGATGTCTCTGCCATGGAGTTCTCTCCAGGAAACGAGATCACGAGCACCAGTGCTTGTAGCCACCAGGTCACTGTCCCCCGCAGGCCAGCCATGCTCGGCCGTGCCGGGCCCGCTCTCCCCCGGCCCGCAGGCGTGTTGGGGCTCAGTCGTCCCCTTTCCGGCGGGCTCTGTCACCTCCTTGTTCTCCCCCGCAGAGAGCTCGAGTCGTGCTGACACCACCTAACCCTGAGCAGAGTGCACTGCCCCACTAAGCTTCCCTTGCAGCTCCGCCTTGGGGCTGGCTCTTCAAATTGCAGTTCGCCCACAGAGGAGTGTTTCTCATTGACGTGTTCTGACCCAGTTATGTCTTGCTTTGGAAAATAGTTTAAAAACAACAACAACCCAGCATATCCTTGCCTGCATTAACCCCTCACTGAGTATCGACAGGGAAATCCTAAGAGTCTCATAAAATCTAATGCAGCAGAAGGCAGGCTGGGAAGGGCCAGTGGTTTTGTGCACCAGCCTTACGGCTGGCAGCTGTTTTAGAGGGAATGCCGGAGCCGCCTTCCGGTTTTGCCTTCTTGTGTTCCTCCCAGGTAACGACGACTCGGACATTGACATCCAGGAGGATGACGAATCTGACAGTGAGCTGGAGGAGAGACGGCTGTCCAAGCCGCGGACGGCCATGGAGGTGCTCATGCAAGGTAACAGACTTCCTTCTCTTGCCCCCTCCCTGTGCCCTGTCACAGGACACTCTGGGTGGCCCCCAGTCCAGGGTTTATCCTGTCCAGTTGTTTATCAGGATGCAGCTCTTAAATTGCCCCGTGGTCACCTTTGCTGCTTACCTGTGGTCCCAAGAAGAGCTGATTGTGTTCTTCGCGTCATGGTGTTTGTCACGGAGGCCATGGGAACACGCTGCTTCTGCTACTGAGCTTGTTCTGCCCTTGTTTTGGTCCAAACTGTTGTCAGCGCACTTGCATCCCTGCTAATCAGAGAATTCTGCAAGAGAAGGGACTCACACAGCCATCTTTGCCTTTAAAAAATCTAGTAGTTTCTACTTTCTCACTACTAAAGAGTCAAGCACTAAAATATGTGGACAAATGTGGGTGTTCCCAGGGATCTTCTTCAGGGCTCACTTTCCGTCCTAAAGGGGCCATGGTCAGTGGCTTGGAGGGGTGTCCTTACACGTTGCCTTTTCACACATACACAAGCATACACATACAGTGAAACACAGACACAAAGATCATCTGAGACAGTTTTTAACCTGAACGGGACCAGGCTCCGTGTATAGTTCTGCTACTTACTTTTTTTTTTTAATGTTTGTTTATTGGGGGGATGTTGTGGGGGGAGGGGCAGAAACAGTCTCCAGGCTCCAAGCTGTCAGCACAGAACCTGACGTGGGTCTCGGACCCATGAATGGTGAGATCCTGACCTGAGCCAAAGTTGGATACCAACGCCACCCAGGTGCCCACTGCAACTTGCTTTTAAAAAAAAAATTAGGATTAAATATATTAGAATTCCTCCTACGTCAGGAAAATATAAATCTGCTCCATTCTTTTTGACAGCTGCATAGTATTCCACAGTGTGGCCATACATCTGGTTTATTCAGATATTTGCATATTGAAAGATGTTTATTTTTCTTTTCCTTATAGATACATCTTTCTGCTTCTCTGCAGTGTTTTACCATTGAAGGGGGGAATTCTTAGGTCAAAGGTTATATAAATTTTTATTTTGATAGATATTACCACATTTCCGTATACTTATCTTTAAAAAAGTTTATCTACCATAAGTTTTTATTTATTTTTGACGGAGAGCAAGTGAGCATAAGCTGGGGAGGGGCAGAGAGAGAGGGAGACACAGAATCCGAAGCAGGCTCCAGGCCCTGAGCTGTCAGCACAGAGCCCGATGTGGGGCTTGAACTCATGAACCGTGAGATCATGACCTGGGCTGACTTAACTTACTGACTTAACTGACTGAGCCACCCAGGCGCCCCATACCATCTGTTAATTTTGGGAGCAGTTTTGATTTTTATATACATAACATATTTAAGACATAAATGATTTTCATTTCATATTAACTTTTATTCCTAACTGCTCTTATTCTAGATTCGGGTGTTCTTTATTACTTATTACATTTTTCTTTTTCCGTAGATTAGTTAGATGCTCTGATGTCTTTTCCTTTTATTTTTAGCAGCTTCATGATATAAATAGAGGTTAGAGATTATGATTCCCATTCTACAGATAGGAGCTGAGGCTCTGAAAAGGTAGGTGTTGGGCTCAGGAGAATCTACTAAAGGCACCGGGGCTGCTAAATTCTGCTGACCGTTCAGCCTGCAGGAGTCAAGTCACAAAGTGCGTTTCTTTCTTTTTTTTTTTATAATGTTTTTAATTTATTTTTGAGAGACAGAGAGAGACAGCGCGAGCAGGGGAGGGTCAGAGAGATTGGGAGACACAGAATCTGAAGCAGGCTCCAGGCTCTGAGCTGTCAGCACAGAGCCTGATGCGGAGCTCGAACCCACAAACCATGAGATCATGACCTGAGCCGAAGCCGGATGCTAACCGACTGAGTCCCCCAGGTGCCCCAACAAAGTGCATTTCTAAAAATTATAAATAAGGGCTTTACACAACACAAGACTTGCATGTGATCTGACCGAGGGTGGTCACCCCAGGCCTGTGCTGATTGAGCTCCTCTCTGGGCTGCCCTGGCTGCCCTTGCCCCGGGCCTGGACCTGGGGTCATGGCTGTTCCTCTGTCATCCTTCGGGTGTGATGCAGCTGTCGCTTCTGCCCAGCACGATGGCTCCTGAGCATTGGCAGAAGGCCCCTGTCAGCAACCCCGACTTCTGGGGGAGAGGGGAGACTCCCTGAGATGATGGGCGGGGGGAACTAAGTGTGAACTCAGTTTTTTCTCTTTGAAGCTCAGACATACATCGAAATACATCGGTCCCTGGAGGAAAACTATTTCTTTTGTCAACGGATAGCACAGCTGTCTGTTACTAATAGTGGGTTTCAGTGATTTTTCTTAGGTTTACAGGATGTATGTATAGTTTTCTGATTTCTGAGTCATGATTATATTTTATTGTCTTTTCCTTTTTTTCTAAGTGGAAATCTAGAAAATCTCTTGTTTGTTGACAGTTTTGATTATTTGGATGCTTTAAATAAATTTTTTAGTGTGATTCTCGTTTTTTCCAGTTTTCTGAAGGAATGCAAATCTTGAATGCCATTTCTTGCCTTTTTTTTTTTTACGTAAGGTTTTCCTAATTCCTTCATGCTTTGGCTCTCCTCAGGAAGACCCAGCAAACGCATCGTGGGCACCATGCGGGGTGGAGACTCCGATGACGATGTGAGTCCCGGCGAGCGCTTCCTTTAGCTGTCTGTCCTTCCTGGTCTGGGGCTGGCCTCGTAGGCGGGCTGCGCACCCTCAGCCTGGCCCGCTGCCGGGCATGCGGCGAGGTTGGGCCTCCTGAGGAGCTGGACTGTCCTTTGCTTGTTGATGGCTCTTTTCTTTTCACATGAATGTGCCTTCCCTCCCCACCCCCTCTTTTTTTTTCCTTCTCACTATTCTTTCCGTTCTCGCTTTCCAAAGACGGAAGCGGCACCAGCTCTCTTAGGTAAATGGAAGACTTCCAGCTCCAAGAAGCAGGTGGGTTTTCTTCTCACCGCATGTGTGTGGTGTGTGTGTGTGTGTGTGTGTGTGTGTGTGTGTGTGCGCGCGCGCGCACACGTGTGCCTGCTCAGGGCAGCAGAGCCTTCCCCCGTAGTGATGCCTCTGTCTCCTGGCGAGAGCCATGCATTAACAGGTCCCACAGAGAATAGCGAACTTACCTCAAGGTCCCTGTGCTGAGGAGGAGGGGTGAATGCAAGCCAAGAGACGAGAAAGGTCATTAGATCCTTGAACTGTAACCTAGAAGAGAATGGAACCTGCTGAGGTCCCGGGGTCAAGACCAGCCTGCTCTTCAGTTCCCTTCTGGGCAGGGACCGGACAAGGAGGCTGTCCCGAGACAGGGGCCTCAGAGAGGCTGGGCAAGAGGCTGGGACGTCAGGCTGCCGGCGCCTTGAGTGTCACTGAGCTAATGCTGACCGGGGAACGAACCGGAATGGGAAACGGGTCCTTGCCGGGGTCCCGTAGCTGGGCCTGCGCCGTCCGTCACCCTGAGCCTGCCTTCCTAGTGGCAGTCCCTGGCATGCTTGTGAGGCCCCAGAGGCAAGGCGTGACTAGGCTGACAGACCACAGACCATCTTATCAGGTCGTATGCCACGTGTGTCTGGAGTGTGGCACTAGTTGCTGCACAGGGACAGAGCACAAGCTGATATTCTTGTACAGAAGATATCTTTATTTAGTGCCACAGTGTGTCTTGTTACCAAAACCCTCTGGGCAAGATGCACAGAGAAGATGGAGCCTTGACGTCCCGGCAGGTGGTCCTAGAGAAGTAGAGAAACCACCACAGACGTTTCTGGTGGAGTCTGGGGTGGAGGGTTAAACAGCTTCTGCCCACCCGTCTTACCCATTCGAGGCACAAAGAGGAAGTCCGGCGTGGGTGCTGGGGATGCCTGGAAGTTTCCGTCCGGTCCCTTGTCTCAGGATCTGCTTGCTCATGCGCATAGCTCTCTCTCCTCGGAACAAAAGCCCGGGTTACGGCTCACATGTCCTCTGTGCCTGTGATCGCTGTGGGTTCGGGGAGGCTGCCCCCGCACGTGGGCCAGGCGTGCGGGCTTGTCCTTCACGTGAGCCCTCGTCCACGCGACAGATGTGTGCGGGGTGCCTGTCACGTGCAGGTGTTGGTGCACACCGTGGGGGCCACGTGCCTGCCTGTAGGGAGCTCACGTTCCGGCCGTGACCGAGGAAATACACTGGGTCATAGTGGCGGGAAGAAGAATAAAGCCGTTCAGGGAACACAGTGACAGTTGAAGGAGGAGGTTGGTGTCTTGTTTGGTCAGGGAATGTCTCTCTGATCAGGTGACATGTGGCAGAGACCTGAAGGGAAGGAGAGACGTGGTACAGGGAGGGCATCCAGAGCACAGGGAACGTATTGGAGGTCCAGAGTCGGTGGTGCGGCGGTGGAGCGGCCGGCAGCTGGGGGCGGCGGGCCAGGCAGCAGGGCCGCCAGAGCCTGCGGGGCCTGCTGAGGACCCGGGGTTTTCTCTGAGCGCAGTGGGAAGGGGCCGGGAACCGCGAGCCCGGCAGTGAAGAGACTCCAGTCACAGGCGCTGGCGGGAGGCCGAATGTAGTTACAGCAGGGGTGTTAGAAGTCTTCCCATTCTGGATGTGTCCAAGGTCTGAACCTTGAAGTTTCATTAACTGGAGTGTGGGTGTGAGAGAAGGAGAAATGAAGGACGCCCCACTTGTGGCGTACTGGGCTGACGGCACACGTGGACTTGGCCTGTCCTGAGGAGGGCTTGGGGATCAGTGCGGGAGTCGGGTTCTAGACCCATCCATGTGCTGGGGCCGAATGGCCACTTGGAACTCAAGTCTGGAGTCCAAGGGCCATCATAGACCGTGTTGGAGCTGCGAGGGTGCGTGTGATTGTGGGAGGGGAGAGGAGAAGAGGAGGGGGCCCCAGGGCTCCGAGCTGAGCCGCGGTGCAGAGGCAGACACGAGGGTG
This sequence comes from Helogale parvula, assembly GCA_004023845.1. NCBI lineage: Eukaryota > Metazoa > Chordata > Mammalia > Carnivora > Herpestidae > Helogale > Helogale parvula. The sequence goes on along the minus strand of PJEM01005763.1, from coordinate 30,230 downwards.
TAGGGGCGCATGAGGCTGGAAGGTTCGGGAGTGCTGTGGGTGAGCGCCCGAGAGAAGGGTGCCCTGCAGCACAGAGCGGCTTTCAAGCAAGGACAGGTGGCCTGGAGGTCACAGCAGACATGAAACGTGCCCGCTCGAGTTGAATTCCAGTGTTTCAGGCTCGACAAGAGCAGCTGGGGGGTTGGCAGGGGATGCCTGCTGAGTGTGTTGAGCCCCAGCGAGCGGAGAGCCAACAAGGCGGTGGGTTCGAAACTCCTGCAAGGAATTTCACTGGTGCCAGGCATGGTGGGTAGAGGAGCAGGGCAGAGGAGCTGGCGAGGAAGGCGGGATTCACTTCGGGGTTCTGGGTGTGTGTTTTTAAGAAGGAAATTGCAGCGCGCACATGTGCGTGTGGGAGTGATCTGGCCGGAGTGGCCGGCCATCTTGGTTTTCTGGGATGCAGGACTCGTGGGTTTTTGTTTTTTTTTTAACTTTATTTATTCTGAGAGAAAGAGATCAAGTGCTAGTGGGGGAGGGGCAGAGAAGGAGCAAGAGAATCCCAATCAGGTTCCCTTCTGTGAGTGCAGAGTCCGATGCAGAGCTCGAGCGTATGAACCATGGGGTCACGACCTGAGCTGAAATCCAGAGTCAGAAGCTTCCCTGAATGAGCCCCCGGAGCCCCGGCACCTGCAGTTTTACAGGCCAGCTGCGTTGGTCAGCCCAGGTCTAGGGATGGAGAGAGTGTCCTTTTATGTTGCTCCTTATGCCCGATGCCCTTGTGGCTTTCCATCCCCGATCTGCTAAAAGCTAAAATAAACCGCCCTTCCTAATCTCCAAGCCCTTCTGTCCTTGTCCACTGGTGGGTGTCTGGGCCCCCCGAGCAGAGCAGCATCCGGTGGTGTTTCTGAGACCCCAGAGGGAAAGCTGGCCCCTGCAGCCCTGGACGCAGACTGCGCACCAGTGTCTGAGGGTCACTGGTCAGGTGATCCATCTAAGTTTGTCTTTGAGCCAACGGTATCTGGACGTAGGCCCCCTTCTCACGCCGCACAGCCTCGCTGCTTCTCTACCGTGCTCTTCCTTCATGTGGGGGTGCTGCTAGGCACTGAGCTACTGGTGCAAGGGGTCCCAGCGGACAGGCTGTCAGAGAGAGACGGGGCCTCAGCTGTGTTCGCCCTCTTCCTGCAGGAGGACTCGGAGGACAGTGAGATCGACGTGGAGGGTGATGAGGAAGACGACGACCTGGAAGACGAGAGCATTGCTCTCTCGCCAGCGAAGCCCAGTCGAAGGGTCCGGAAGCCTGAGCCCCTGGACGAGAGCGACAATGACTTCTGACCTTTGTGCCAAGAGACCAGACAGATTAAAACCGTCAGATCTGTAGGTAAACGGGAAGTTAGGAGGTTAGGAAGGAAACCTGTTTTATTCACTAAACCGGCTGGACTCGTTCATGAAGCAACACTCGGTTCTCCTTTAGCCTTCTCCGGGTTACTCCACAGAGCTTCAGCGGGACCCGAAGCAACCCCTGAGGAGGATGGGATTTTATTTTCCCCTCTTTATCTCTTGACACTTGGGAACCGCCTGTGTTCTTAGAGATGCGCATCCACAGGACAGAAACCCACGAGAAATAAGGTCGACACTGTTCATCTTGGCGATTGTTGTCATGTGTGTCCACTAAGAGTGGGGGACGGGCCTTGGCCTGGGCACCAGGGCTCCGTGTGGGGTGGGGGCTGGGCACCTGCCTCTTCCTCACCTGCACACGCTAGAACATTTACTGTACGTCGGCTTTAACTCTAGCTTTCCTTCCGTTGTCTGGGCTTGTTGTCTCCGCATGTTTGCAGTACCAAGCTTCAGATGTGTTTTACTAAGATTTCCTGAGTGAAAGTTAGCTGAGTTAGATGAAAACCCACCTTCCTTCAAAAGCAGGCAGCAGAGAGGTGCTCCAGAATGTGAGTGCTCCGTTTTTTCTCAGAAGATTAACGTCCCTTCTTAGGAAAGCAGTTGAAGGAAAGGTGTTGGTACACATTCGTGTTTCTGATTAAAAAAATTAACCAAAGTTCCGTTAGGCTGAGTAGTGAAGTGAGGCGTGACAGACGGGGCGGGGGCGGGGGGGGGGGGGGGCCGCGGCAGATTTCTGATTCGGAAACGCGGAGCAGTTCTCATACTTTTCAGCGATGAACTCAGAAGACTTCTGAAGTTCTTTACCTCTTAATAAATGTACTTAATACCATACTTTTATATTATTAAGTAAGTTTCATTTGAAAGTAGAATTAGGTTGTTTATATTCACCTAGAACGTAAATGCTTATTCAAGAAAAGTTCCCAGGTGACTGTGGTACATGTCAACTTTCAGGAGACAACGTGACGATCATTTCTGTCATCTTAGCTTTTATCTCTGTCTTTTCCCAAGTCCTGTGTAGGAGATTACTCCTTTTTTAAAACAGCATTCGGTTAATTTGGCAGTGATGGAGATGTGCCCTCTTTGAAATGACACGCTCACCCGGAACTGGGTGTGCGGGCACCGTGGGCACCGCCGCGGTTCCCTGCCTTCCACAGTGTCCTCCTGGATATTATTGTTTTGGTTTCCCTGACTCTGATCTGATTTATCTTTTGGGGGAAAAAATGTATTTGTTTTCCTTATGTGATGCTTTCCTCTTTAAAAAAAAAAACAAAACGGTTTATTTTTGAGAAAGAAAAAATGAGGGAGGGAGAGAGAGAGAGAGGAAGAGAGAGAGAGAGAGAGACTCCCAAGCAGTCTCTGCACTGTCACCTCAGAGCCCAGCACAGGGCTAGAATTCATGAACCATGAGATCATGACCTGAGCTGAAATCAAGAGTCAGACGCTTGGCCGACTGAGCCCCCCCAGGCGCTCCATCCTTATGTGATTCTTTCTTCTAAAGGGCATTAATGTGGGAGCGCGACCCAAGCCACAGGTAGCCCCTCCACCGATGGAGGCGCCAGTGCAGTGCACGGTTTATTATTTCTCGTCTTCCTTCAAAGCTCCTCATCCCTTGGTTAAGTGACCGCATGGCCTCCCCAGGGAGTGGCTCTTCCATACTTGGGCAGCTTGCGTCAGCAGCGGAGTGTCAAGTCCCTGATGACAGTCACTAGTCTGTCACTGTCACAGACCCAGGAGTCAGATACCTACAAGGGCCTTATGACCTGGCGTCTTTTGTTGTGGCCCAAGCAGTCATTTCTCAGCCTTTTGGGCAAGATCAAGTGTTTTGGCCCAAGCGTCAGAACAGACTCAGGCCCCAAAGAAGATTGTATGATTAGGTCAATGAAAAACCGTCATTTAGATCATTGCCGACTGTCCTTGTTTTTAACTGTGTAAGTAAAGGACCTCTTAAAATGCTTTACAACATGTGTGTCGACTGAAAACATCAAGGACGTTTTTCCGTCCTTCATTTTTGTCGGTGGTAGCCACCGAGGCCCAAGTCCGAGGGCCTCCGGCGGGAGGGTGTTGCCCTTCTAGCTGGGTCGGGCGGAGGACACGCGAGCGCGCCCTCGCTGGTGTTTTAAACTAATATCGTGTCAGACGTCTGAAAGGAAGTGGGGTTGGCTTCAGTTAGCAGCACGTCACCTCAGTACCACAGTTGTTAGACTGGCCCGGGGGCCTCGAGGCGCTGGAGCCGGGACTGGTTGAACTGGAAGAGAGCTAAGACTGCCCAGAACAAAAGTCCTTGCAACGAGGAAGGGAGTGGAACAAGAGGCAGAGCTGAAGCAGGGGTGCCATTGGGGGAGATGTGACTGATGGGAAACCAGCGTGCCTGTGAAACAGATTCTGCTTTTACACTTCTCCTGGGCAGTTCAGAAGGAATTAAGCAATAGTGACATAGAAAATTGAATTTTTAAAAGGCGCACTGTTTGTTCTAAGGACTTTAAAGTACACAGGAGAAAATGGCTCCCGAGTGATCAATACTAATAAAGTCGAAACACTAATGATTTGAATAAAAATCATGCTCTAACTCCGTTGGAAAGATGGAGAAACAAAGAGTGGGAATGTGAGCCGATGTACATCCAAGTGCCATCTCCCTGCACAGATCAATAGATGACCTCGAAGATGATAAAGAAACAGTGCGTGTAGGGTATTTAGTTTTGGGGAGTAAGGAGATTGAGGAAGGGGAGGAGCGAGACAGGAGACTGCTGTTTTCCATTATAAGCCTGGTAATTTTTGGCTTTTTAAACTACGTGTATTACTGTGTTGTTTTGATGAAAGGACTTTTGGAAAAGGTAGATCTACAGACAGGAAAAGGGTAAGGGCTGGAGACCAAGGTTTGAAGACATTTTCCTCTGAGATCGCTCAGGGGAGAGCATGTGGGGTAGGGGAGAGCCAAGGTTGGAAGCTGAGGAATGTTGTGTCTCAGAGGCAAAGGCCACAAGGAGCCAGAAAGAGAGACTGGGAGAGTATTTGCTAAATCTTCTAAAGTGATTCTATTTTACTTTAATAATTAGGGGAAAATATGTTTTATTTTCCAAAGACTGTTGGAGAAGAGGAGTAATGAGAAGGTAGGAGGGCTGGAAGGTTGTGCTCTGGAAGCCGAGGCAGGGGAGAATTTCCAGAGAAGGGAGAGGTAAGCTAGCTAAGTCCTCCTTTTAAATGAGCTTGAATCAGGCCAGTGACGTTGGCACTTAGGAACTCTCTGGCGACCTTAGCTGGGAGCAGTCAGATAGCACGTGATGGGTGGGAGAGAGGTGAGAGTTTGAGGCCAACACAGTGAATGTGGAAGAGTGTTCAGAAAGGTGGGTGGTCACAAGTGAGAAGAGGGCCCAGCCAGGGGAGGAAAGTGTGGCCAAGAATGCTGTGGAGGGTGGAGGGAGCTTTTTGTGTTCTTAGAGAGGAAAACGGGAGGGGGATTTTTTAGCTGGAGGGAGCTGGTTTATGGAATGGGAAGGATTGACTCTAAGAGAGAGTGTGTGCATGACTGATGAAGCAGAGTCTCCGCCGGGAGTCCTGTTTAACCCGTATCGTGACTGGAAACAACATGCGCACCACGTAACCACGTGGGTTGGTGCTGCCGTTTGGAGGGCGCAGGCTGCGGTTGATCATGATCATTTACGCCTGGATTTCTGTAGCGTCTGTTGTAGATAAGGCCCCACAACAGTTTTCTAACGCAGGCATCGGGGAGTACCCAGAGTCCTGAGACGTTGCCTCACAGGTTGGGCCACGGTAGCCATGAACCTAAGGGTGGCTGATCCCGGCTAACAAAGCCTAAACCAGGAAGCTTTGAAAGGATCCAGCTGTTCCTTTCTTGCTTTTTAATGTTTATTTCTTTGTTCTGAGAGAGTGAGCGAGTGAGCAGGGGAGCAGATGTGGGGAGGGAGGGGAAGAGAGAGAGAGGGAGAGGGAGAATCCCAAGCAGGCTCCCTGCTGTCAGAGCAGAGCCTGACCCAGGGAGAGATCCTACCAACCGCGAGGTCACGACCTGAGCTGAAATCAAGAATTGGACGCTTAACTGACTGAGCCACCTAGACCCCAGGATCCAGCTGTTTCTAAGTAATAGGTTCCAGAATTAAGCTCAAGAATCTGAAGGAATATGAAAATAGTCTGTACGAAACAAGATAAAATTCCCGGTGTCTGGTGTCCAATCAGAAATTACCAGGCATAAGAAGGATCAAGAAAACTGACCCAGATGGCAGATGATGGAATTAGTAGAAAAGCACATTCAGACAGTTTGAACTCCTCCCTGTACTGAGATGGTAGAGGGAGGCAGGAACATATTAAGAGATGAGGAAGGCCTAAAGGAAACCTCAAAACTGTGGACATTAAAGAACCAAGACAGAAACTTGCAAACTGGGATTGAGAGCAGATGGGGCGCTGCAGAAGAGAACATTCCCTGAAGACCCAGCAGTAGAAGACTGTTCAAAGTGAAAAACAAAAAGACGAGGAAGTCCCACAATATTGTTTGAGTTTATTGCCTCCGCTCCAGTTCACCGTTCGGCCTGCTCTGTGGCAATAGAGCTTCTCCTTGTAAATCTCGCTCCTTTGCCAGCTGGCGAGATGTAGAGCCTTGTCAGTCGGCTGCTAGGGACGCGGCTTGCCCTTCAAGTCCCTGGAGAGCATGATTTTTCTCCGCTTGGCCCTGAGGTTTCTCCGGTGGCTAGGTTCCGGCAAGGCAGAGTTTTCTCCGTCATTTGGCTGCTGCATCTTTTTTTTTTTTTGGTCGAGTTCTCATTCAGAAACTGTGCAAACCAGAAGATAGCATGGCAACACCTTGAAAGTACTAAGAGCCCAAAACCAGTCTAAAATTCTATACCCAGCAAAAATAACTTTCAAAACCCAGTAATCCAAATAAATACTACACAAGACCCATGTTCAAATGTCTCCTGTCTCCAAATACTTTTATTTATAGCTGATTGTTTTTCTCCAGTCAAGGATCCAGTCCGAGTTCTTGCCTTAAGTTGTTATATCTCTTTAATCACCTACAATTTAAAAAGCCCCCAGCCTTTTGTGGTTTTCATGACATTGATATTTGGGAGAGGTCAGGTTATTGTTTTTTGCAGCATGCCTCTCGATTTGGATTTTGTCTGACTGTTCCTTCCTGATTAGATCCAAATCAAAATTTTGGTGAGAATACTGCATCAGCGACGTGTCCTCAGTGCCTCCATCAGGAGCACATGTTGTCAATTTATCCCATTCTTGGTGATGGTAAGTTTAACCATGTTGTAAAGAAAGCATTTGCAAAATTTTCCGTCTTTAAAGGTACCTTTTTCCCCTTTGTAAATATCCCTTGTGGGGTGATATTTTGATAATTCCCCTTTGTAAATATCCCTTTGGGGTAGATATATTCTTCCTCAACAGGCTGTCACCTGTGGTTTTAGCATCCATTGATGATTCTTGCCCAATTACTCATTTTTAAGGGAACATTTGGAACAATATTGATTTGTGTTCAAACTGTAAAATGATCGTTTATAATCTTGATAAGCATTTTCCTTGGTTATTTAGTTGGTGAGAGCTGTGGTGTCCATTTGGGAACTTTTCCGTTTCATCACAGACCGACTCCTGAGGGAATTTGTGCCACGGAGCTCAGCCTGCGTGCCTCCGTAGGGGCGCTGCAGGCACGGTAGCGGTTTGGGAAGCCTGCCATTGAGTAACATTATTAAGGCATCAACATGTAACGTGCTACTGCTGACCAGTGTGCCAGATCCCACACAACCTGTGTCCGATATCACCCATGCCTCTGAGATTTGGTAATGGATAAAAGATAGCAAAAACATTGAGGACGTTGTTTCTGTCTCCAGAATTTTATAACTAAAAGCCTTCATTTCTGTTCAAAACAATGCTTGTAGTTTTTCCATGTGTCTCTGAGGATCATACTCCTAAAACCTTCTGTTCTCCTTGAGAAAAGAAAGGTCCCTTCTGTCACCGGTGCCAAAGGGACACTTCGCATAGGCTTGAAGGCACCAGCTCATTTCAGAGAGAGGGAGATGATTTTAACCAGCGGAAAAGGATGGTAAAACTTTAGGGGCACATGAAGACCTCAGGGTATGAATAAGCTCACACCAGCTTCTCACCCGCTGAGCTTTAGGACCTACGTCCCTGCGTCCCATGGTGGGCTTCCCTTCTCTGTGCCATAGCAGAGAATCCATGTCACTCCTGCCTGGACAGACCCTGGACCAGGAGAGGTGTTCCCGACTCCTTTATCAGCACCTTTCCTGCCTTCTTGCAGGGGACAAGCATTTGTGCATCATTCCCAGACCCCAGGGAGGAACCCTGGATGGGGTCTTTTTGTTCAAAACCTTCCAGTTGCTTCTCTGCCTGTTGTCTTGCCTGGTCCACCAGGAACATGTTTTGCTCAGATTTCAACAGTGCATGAAGGAGCATTTGTCTTGATGGCCTCTGAGATCATCCTGGCACCAGATTCCCCAATGTGATTTCCCTGGAGGCTGGAAGAGGATTGGGACAGGGCTTGAGAGGGGCACACAAGGGCTAGAGGCCTGCAGGTTCCCTTTAGTAAAGAGCAAACAGTTACTATATGAAATGCAGAGTTCCAGGAAAGACTATGCTTCCAGGATCCCTCCCATGGGGAAGGCCCAGAATGGCTCCCTCGTATACCCAGTTGACCTGCAGAGTCACTGAGAGACCTGGGAGTCAGCTGGCTCCAAGAATTGGGCAGAAGGCAGGGCCTGACCTGGAGCCATTCTGAGGCTGACCAAGAATGGCAGGAAAGGGCAGATGCTGCCGAGCCCCACTCACTTGATGTGTTGGAGGCCGTGGTTCCCAGAGAGTGCGGTGGCAACACATATGGCGCCATCCATCCCTAAGGAATTCTCTTGAAGACTAGGCAGAGAAGAGAAGACACCATCATGAGCCATTTGTGACAGAAGAACATGCATCGCAACAGCAAGGTCGAGTGCACCCCTGAGACCAGTGTCTGCAAATAGCCAGGTGGTCCTGTCCAAGCGCATGGAGGATGTAAGACCAAAAATGCAGACATTAAATGGCTTACCTTAGACGTAAGCTAGACAGAATGAATAGACCCGTCTGCAACATGGACTCTAGAAGCGCTATTTCTATTCAGAAGAAAGCAGCTTACAGAGGAAATCAGAAGCGTCTCATTTCGTGGGGAGGTTGCAGCAGAGAAGTCTGCTGTTCGGGGGCACAGGTAGGTCTCTACAGCCACTCACTTGAGTCTTCGGAGACTTGAGTTGACCTTCAGAGCATTTGCTAAGGCTTTGGCTCCAGCCACCCCAATGGTGTTTCCTCTTAAGCTGTCAGGAAAGATATGAAGCCTAAGGCACAATGACAGCTGTGGGGTGAAAACAGTACCTCCTCAGATGAGCATGGGCTGCTGGGTAGAGGCAGCGGGGATCCCCCCCCAACCGCGGGGGCAGTTCCTCCTTCCTGACTCCTCAGCACAGAGCAGAGATCAGCTCCGAGGAGCAGGACACACCAGGAGGGGTGACGCTGCCCCAACCTGGGTGGTTCATTGGAGCCCTTGCCCTCCTCTGTCTCAAAGAAAGGAGAGTGGGGCTGAGATGAGAGAGGTGACCCTTCCTGAAGGGGTCCCCACATGCTCAGCGTCACAGGACCACAAGAGCAGGAATGACTAGGACGTGCCTGAGGCCCCCACTGAGCTTAAGTCCCCCCCCCCCACCTCCCCTCTAGGGTTTGGATCTCCTAGACCAAGGTCAGTGGCCAGGGATGCCTACACAGGACCTTGGGATGAGCTCAGCCTGGGCAAGACCCAGGGGAGCAGGGGCCAGGGTAGGGACTCCCAGGGAAGAGCTGTGAGGTGGGAGTGGGGAAGCTGGGGACTGCTTCCTCTAAGTGACCACGTTTAAGAGATTTGTGAGTTTCCATGTAAATTGACACCTTTTCCCTTCTATATCTTCGTTTTGAATCAACAGCTTGGTATCTTTGGGCAAGAGACAGTGACCAGAGCCCGGAATACTCACTCGAGAATCTCCAAGGTCCTGTTCACAGCCAGGGCATCCCCTAGTGCCTGGGCCCCCCGGGTGCCAATGGAGGCCACCTGCAGACTACGAGGAAGAGATGCGGTCAGTGCGGACAGCCTGGGGCTCTCGGGCCCGTGCCCCACCCGGCCCAGCTTCCGTGCATCCTTGTCCTTCCTTCTCCAGCCCTGGACTTAGAGCTGCAGGTGGCAACATAGCGCAGAAAACCATTGGCCTGTGAGCTGTCCAAAGAACGCTGTGCGTCCGGCCTATGCTGATGCTGAGGACAGAGGTGCGGATGCTACGGGTACAGGCAGGAGAGGTGGTCCCTTGGAGGGTATGAGGAGAAGCACTCCCCGAACCCCTACTTCTTACTTGTCTCAATTCCTAACATTAGGAAAATCAAACACACCTTCCTTGGCTGGGAAGCAAAATTGCTGTTTGGTAGGAAAGCATGGTACAGGGCCAGCTGCCCGGGCCACGACGCACGTCAGCACTTACTAGAGAGCGGTGAGGGCCGTGTTGGCCTTTAGTGCGCTGGCCACTGCGGCGGCGCCTTCATCCCCGATGGCGTTCTCCTGCAGACTGAACACAGCGCGACCCCTGGGTTCACAGGGCACGGGGCTAGCTAGCCCTCTGGTATGACGTCCGAGCTTGAACCTTCTAGACTTCATTCATGTACATACCACAGACTAGACTCCCAGAGTTGCCAAGGGAATAACCCCCACCCCACCCCCACCCTGGCCTCCTAATTACAATGCAGAGCGCTCTGGCGTCTC
>PJEM01005763.1:6474-19983 GCA_004023845.1 Helogale parvula | reverse complement strand
GTCACAGAGGCCGCTGGGAGAAATAGGTCTCAACTGGAACCTGCAGGATGAGAGATGGGGGAGGGGGCCTGGCACACCCACGGAACCCGAAGAAATGGAGTCAAGTGGCTGGTGTGTGAAATGAAGGAAGCAGGTCTTTGGGGCCTTTTTTAGAAGCGACGCTGAGGGTTGGGTTTCACTCTACAGGCACTGGGCAGCCATGAGGCATCTCACTCAGGATGGGAACAGATTTACATTTTGGAAAGATGTTTGGCCAGCAGTGTGAGTGGATGGATCGGAGGTGGAGGCTGTTCCACAGGGTGAGTGGAGCTGGTGGCTTGACGGTGGCCTTGGGGGTAGAGGGAGGCGGTGGGACCTTGGGAGGAGAGTCGCAAGTGGGAAGCGAGAGCAGAGACTATGTTTCTAGCTTGCACGATGGGCTGGCCAGGCCCATTCATGAGGAGAGGCCGAGGAGCAGACCCCTAGGGTGGTGGTGTGGGCGGAGTGTGAGGCAGCCAAGGGGAGATGCAGAGCCAGCAGTGGTTTCGTGGGTCTGGGGCTCAGGTGAGGGGTACAGATGCGGGGGCACCAGGACTTTGGAGTCCAGGAGTGTGCGAGAGCACAGCTTCTGGAAAAGAGAGCTCATTTGAGGTACGATGGCTTAGACCAGCCAGAGATGGGCTATCCTGGATGCCAAGGGAGAAGACCTGGGCGCTGTCACAAGCAGAGGAGACGCACAGGGCTAGACAGAGAGTTCCCATTCAACTCCGCGGCTCCACTCGCTTGTGTGCCTGAGGAGCGAAAGCGCATGCCCACGCGGAGACCTGTGTGTGAATGTCCACAGCAGTGTCACTCACAAGAGCCCAACAGTCCAAACCACCAGATGTCCCTAGCCACATAATGGAATAGGACTCGGTCATAAAAAGGAATGGAGCCGTGATTCATGCTGCAACCTGGGTGAACCTTGAAAACATGACACTGGACGAAAGGCCTTGGTGGCAAAAGGTCATGTACTGTACAAGCCCTCGTTGGTGAAGGGTCCAGTGCAGGTGACTCCAGAGACACAGACTGCAGGCGTGTGGTTCCCAGGAGCGGGGGGATGGGGCCGTGGGGAGTGACTGCTAATGAGTATGGGGTTTTGTTTAGGGGTGATGGAAATGGTCTCAAATTGTAGGGATGGTCGCACGACTGTGAATATACTAGAAGCCAGTGAGTTGTACACATTATCTGGGTAGATTTTTGTGGTACGTGGATTATGTGTCAACAAAGCTCTTTAAAAAAACAAAAAAGAGATAAGAACAGAAATATGCCTGCTGGCCGTAGGGCAGAGGAGGCTGTGTGCTGAGGGCCTCAGGCACGAGCCCAGCCGTGTGCCTGGTGGACGCCGAGGTTTTGGGTTTCCTGGCTGCCTTGCCCTGCCCGCAGCCCCTGCCCAGGCCCCACTCACTCGAGGCTGGTCAGGCTCCTGTTGAGCTGTAGTGCTTGTCCCAGGGCCTTGGCAGCACCGGCCTGGATGAAGTTCCACTGCAGGCTGGGCAGACACAGACACATGTGATGCGCGGGCCAGGGCCGAGCCCAGGAAAGAGGGGACTCTCCCCTGGAGAGTCTGACGGCAGGGAAGGAGTCCTTGCAGGCCGGGGGCCTGGCCGCTGATGGGCAGAACTCCTGCAGCCCGCCTCAGCTGTAGTCCCAAGGGGTCAGTGAGCCCTCTCTGGTTAGGGGTGGACACAGGGACGGGCTCAAACGAAGACTCCAAATGGCCCCTGCATGAAGCTGGTGACACTTGGAGGCGTGACGTGGGTGCCCACCTCCCACCTTTGGCCTCTGCAAGGATCAGCCCCAGGAAGCAGAGCCCGGGGCAGGGCGCAGCCCACTGGAAGCCTCTGAGGCCGTGTCGTGGGGGAGCCCAAAGCCAGCTGGTGTGACGGCCCTGCAGCTTTGCAGAGGGGACAGGCGCAGTGAGGGCGCCGTAGACTCACTGAAGGGACGTGAGGGCCCGGTTTTCTCTCACTGCCAGCGCGATGGCCTGGGCGCCCTGGTCGTGGAGGAGATTGGCTGTCAGGCTGGGAGGAGGGGAACAGGGGCGAATAAGCAGGAGTCTGCAGGCCTTGGAGCCCCCGACCCTTGCTCACCTGGGAATCCAATCCCCTCCCACCCGAGGACCAGCCTAGCGCATGTTTGTTGAGTGCTGGGGTGCACCAAGCACATGCCTTCCTGACAGCTCAGGGACAGAGGGCCCGGGACACATCACCTCCCTCGAGGACTCTCTCCTGATCCCTGTCCTGCGCCGCCCCGAGGTCCTGGCCCTCTCACATCACCATAGGGAGGGGGCCATGGGGAGCAGGCAGGGTCCCCACGAACCTCATCCGCAGGTAACTTATCACATGAGAGTGGAGGGGCTGCCCCCAGAGGCCAGCTCTCCGGGATCCCCCTCCCCACCGGGGTCCCTCTCCAGCCTGTAAAATGACAGGGTGATGGGGGTCTGCAGCCCCCTGTCGCCTGGGCCTGGAGGGGCCATACGAAGCACAGCCCCGCACCCCACTCACGTACTCCAGGTTCTTCAGGGTGCTGTTGCTGCAGAGAGCTCGAGCCAGGTCCCGGGCTCCCTCTGAGCTGATGGAGTTTTCTCGCAGGCTGGGGAGAGAGAAGACCCTGACTGCTGACCAGACATGGGGACTCGGGGACACGAGCCCTGGCGCTCAGGCTTCTCAAACCCGAGGAGCCTCGGGTGTGACCTGGGTGTCCCGAGCAATTGGGTGCAAAGAGCCCCTGGCAGGCAGGGCTCCCATAGCCAGCCAAGCATCTCCCCGTGGGACCGCCACCAGTGGGGCCACCCAGGAGGAAGCAGATCGGGCGGCGGGCCCTCAGAGGTGAGGGAACGGGGGCAGATGAGCGTGCTTGGCTGCCTCCTGGGCTTGTGCCAGAGGGAGCAGCAGAGCCGGCCGGCTGAGGACCCTGGCTGTCCTCTACCCGGCCCGAGTGTGAGGGATGCTGGCTCCGAGACCCAGCTTCCCAACCACAGACTCATGGAGGGAGGTGTGGCCTTCCCCGCACTAGCCTTTCCTCCCAAGTCCCAAAGGCCTTAGACACCTTCACCAAAGGGACACCCCCAGCCAGAGAGGGAAGCCGGGACTTACTTGAGGCTGATGAGGGTCTGGTTGGTGCAGAGGGCCCCTGTCAGCGCTGCCACACCCGTGTCACTGATGGAATTGCTCTGCAGGCTGCAAACAGGACAGAGCAGCGCTTGGGACGGCTGTCCTGGGACCCCCAGGGAGCCACTGCTCCAGCCTGGGGACTGTAGGCATCAGGCTCAACAGAGTTGGGGGACCCTGGGTGCTCTTCTCATCATCCCTCCTTCCTGTCCCTGTCCCCTGTGTTTCAGACCCTGCAAGGTCAGGGAAGGTGGCTCCTGGATGACCAGCCCCCGGAGTTTAGACTGTGCCTAAATAGCTCAGGGTAAGGGGTGTGTATTGTGTCTGTAGCCAGGGTAGGGGCCGTACTGAGCTCCCCCAGCCCCCACCCAGGCCACTGCGGCCGACACCCTCTTTAGCCACCAGTGCCAGCCTAGGGGGACTTGGTGCTTGTGACTCTGGAAACTCCAGAACCAATACCAATCTCTGCTGTCCATGGGGATGGAGCTGGTGGGTGTGACGGAACAGTGAGGTGGGCCTGGAGAGAGACTGAGGTCACAGTGTGCCTGGGGTTGGTGGTTGGCTGGATTCTGGCAGGGTGGTGGCCCTGACTGGCAGCCCTTTTCCGGGACCTGCCTACCTTCTAGATGGGGATCCCAGGGACATCACCCTCCACCCACAGCCACTCCTGAGTGTGGTCAGGCAGACTCACTCCAGGGTCTCCAGGCCCTGGTTCACCTTCAGAGCCTTAGCCAGGGCCTCAGCGCCTCCATCGCCAATGCTGTTACTGGAGAATCTGCAAGAGATGAGAAGGGTGCACTGGTTTTCTGGAGCAGCCTGGACGGGTGGGGCCTGGGGATCAGGGTCCAGGGCAGGGTGTCCTAAGGGTGCCCAGGGCACAGTCTGTTCTCGAGTCTGGTTGGTAGCCTCTGCAAGTGACTCCCCACTGCCTATAAGAGATCAAGGTAGCAAAGTGCTTCTTGACTCCCTAGCAGGGGGCAGGGCCAACTCTTGAGTGAGAGGTTTTGTGATACTTTATGTGAAGGTAGCCCGGAAGTGTTGGAAGGCGGTAAACGTGTGTCCGAGACAGTCCTAATTCCTGGGAATCTGCAGTCCACAGCACGCACACATCCGTCCATCCGTCCATCCGTCCTGCCAGCCCCATGCTCGCACATGGTTGTGCTGGGCTGGGCTTTGTGTCAGTCACGAGGACGGAAGTGTGGCCTTCCGCGTTTCTCACATGAGCTCCTTCAGACTCCTGTTCTGCTTCAGGGCCTCTCCCATCTGCCGGGCTCCCGCAGGCCCGATGGCGTTCTTCTGCAGGCTGTAGGAGAGAGGGGAGCCCGTCAGCGGAGCTGGCCGCAGCCGTTCCCGCCCTCGGGACAGTCTCGGGGAGGCCGAGATCTCAGAGACCCCTCAGCTGCTCTCTCCGTTACCACAGCGTGGGCGGAGGGGTCTCGAGGAGGGGTCTGTGCGTCGTTGCCCAAGTGACGCCAGCAGACCGACGCCATGATGTCGGGAGTCAGCGGCGAGAACAGCTGGGCTCTGCACCCACGCAACCCCCCCGCATCAACCGTCGGCCTCCCTCTTGACCAGCCCGCAGCGTGCCTCCCCCCTGCAGTCCTGCCTAGGGCACAGCCTCCCTTCCCCCTTTTCTCCGGGATCCACTTCCCTTCATACTGAATCTGGAAGAGGGAGCTGCCACAAGAGAACCCCGGTGCGCACCCCCGAAGGGCAGGCAGGGCAGGACCCGGCCTGTGTCAGGCCAGGTGAAAGCTAAACTACCGGGAATTTTCCCTGGTTCCAAAAGGGAACCTTTCCCTCAGAGCGTTTCTTTGAGAAAACTTGGAATTGTCAATCTGTCCCTTCGAGAAGCATGTAAATCCTCTTACAAGCTAAATAAGCCTCCTGCCAGATGGATAGCCTCTAAGGGACCTCGGAGCCACGTCTCTGAAAGGTGCACATGGAGGACGGTAGCCCTGCTCCAAGTTGTGATTGTCTGCTTGTCATAACGTACGAGGAGTGTGGCTTCTCCTGTGGGTAAAGGCACTCAGCGAACAGCTGGCTGCGCCAACCACCTGGCAAACTGAGGAGACACTACGGGCGACAAACGGTGCCGTCCCGTCCTCTTACTTGAGGACACACATGTCATGGACTGTATCTGCTTGGCTGTAGAAAGGGGTGAGATTTCTTTCGGTCTTTGCCAGCTTGAGTCTTCAAATAATGCCAGTGTTTCATTCTCTCCTACCTATGTGGAGATAATCTTCTGCTTTGGAAGGAAGCATTATTTTTAATTATTTCTCCAACACCTGTTCTGTAGGGAAGCAGGGGACATCGAGATTTCCAGGGACCATCCAGATGGGTCAAAAAGTCTTAGGCCATCTCCCCATTCATCCTTCCTTGCAGAAAACAAGCACTTGGAGCGGGGGGGGGGTGTCTCCGCTGGGCAGCGTGTCCACTTACTGTAGCACAGAGAGGGTCCGGTTGGCAGCCAAGGCCTCAGCCATAGACCTGGCACCATTATCCCTGATGGCATTGCTCTGGAGGCTGAGGAGGCAAGGAGGAGGTGCGTCACAGTGGCGCACACGAGAGCGCCCAGCGGCAGCCTTAAACCCCCCCACAGTGTTACCGCGGCCCAAGAGGGGGAGCAGCTGACCATGTGCCCTTGCTGCCCCCACACAGGGTTTGGGAACGGGTGGTTCCTCCCAGGGAAGCTAAGGCCTCCCTCTGAGCGTCTCAGCATTTGTCTGCTGACTGGAACAAGGTGCCCATGGGATCTGGACGCAGCATCCGAGTGTTAACAAGGATGTGGGAAAACTGGAGCGCTCATTCGCTGCTGGCGGGGATGTAAAATGGTTCAGACCTTGTGGAAAACAGTCTGGCAGTTCCTCAAAATGTCAAACATAGAGTTACCAGACACTGGCAGGTATTTACCCTAAAGAATTGAGAACCAGAGCCAAAAGGTGGAAACCACCCAAATGACCATCAACTGACGATTGGATAAGTTGTAGTCTGTTCATACAGCAGGATGTTATTTAGCCACAGAAAGGAATGGAATACTGGCATGTGCTACAATGTGGATGAGCCTTGAACACATGACACTAAGTGAAAGCAGCCAGACACAAAAGGTCTTACTGTATGATCCCATGTGTATGAAATCTTCAGGATGGGTAAACATAGAGACGGGAAGCAGATTGGCGGTTTCTGGGGACTGGAGGGGGAGGGGAGAATGGGAGGTGATTGATAATGAATACGGAGTCTTCCTTTAGGGTGAGGAAAATATTTTGGAACTTGATAACTTGATAGAGGTGATGACGGAACAACTGTGAATGTACTAAGTGACACTGAAATGTATACTTGGAAATGGTGAATTTCATCCCAATAAAAATACATAAATGAAAAAACAAATGACAGTCAACTAAGGATAGGTACAACCACATATGACGACTCCTAAGAGGAGCTTAGCAAACGACAGCAAACCAGAGGAACATTCTAGAATATGGGCTTTTCAATGTCCTGGAAAACATCTCAGGGGGACATTCTGACATCATGGCCTTGGGCAGTTCCCACTCAAGGGAGGAGAAGTTTTCCTCGTAGATTATTTTGCTTTTCTACCTCTATACAACCTCCCCCTCCTTTCCTCTATCCCCGGATTAGGCTGAAACACAAGTACAATGACCAAAGAAGAACTGAAACCTAAAAACTTGTGTAGATACAAGTTCATGTGGTAGCTACCTAGATAGGAGCCAGCATAGCATGCTGCCATTTTGAATCATCTCCCACTCCATGGTTGGCACCTGGGAGGGTTTTCTGGGCCCTCTGCTGGTTGTACTGGGGCAGGAAGCAGATGGCACGTACCTCAGAAAGGTCAGAGTGCGGTTAATCTTCAGAGCATCTGCCAGAGCCTTGGCCCCTTGAGGCCCAATGGAGTTACTGCGGAGGCTGGCAGGAAGAAGAGAGAGAAAGAACTGTTTTCTTTTATCCAGTTCCCAGGGAGGAAAGAAAAAAGTTACATCGACCTTTAAATCTATGCTCTTTGAAAATAATGGGGTTCAAGATTTCCTGTCTTGCGGAGATCCTTATTTAGGCGAACAAGTAAGGAATTTCCCAGTATGGCCCCATGTGATGGGGAGAAGAAGGCAGCATCTGATGGGCATTGGCTTGGGCCAGGTATGGAGAGGAGAATCAAAACAGCTTTGGGGCCAGAATTCGGGTGCCCCCCTGGGCTGGTCCCAACAGCTGATGAGCCAGGAATCTGCTCACTCAGCTATCCTCCCAACCCACCCCGGGGAGACTGTGGTCTAGGGGACTTCACAAAATGGCTGACAAGCTCTCCCGTCCCAGCGGTGGAAGGTTGGCCTTTGGTGTCCTACTTACTCCAGAGCGGTCAGACTTCTGTTGACCAGGAGGGATCTGGCCAGAGCTTTGGCCCCTTTGTTACTGATCTGGTTCTCAGCCAAGCTGCCCAAGGAGAAGGAGAGGCGTGGTTATTGCAGGGCTACCAATCTCATGGCCTCCTCCTCAACACCAGTTTCACCAGCATCATGAGGTCCTGGATGCAGGTGGAGATCAAGTGGGCCCTGGGCAGAAACACCCGGCCCAGGAAAGCCTCTGAGCCAAGTAACATAAGGCCAGGGTGCAGGGGACAGAACCTCGCACTGGCAAAGATTCCTAGGGCAAAGTCTGGCCAGAATCTAGTAAACAGCTTCTACGCCAACAGCGCAGCAAAGAGCATGGGCAGTTGCAGAAGTTTCCCACAAAGATCCCCAGCAGCGATGTGCTGGAAAAAATACTGATTTGTAGCATTGGCCAATTTCCATGGTGTAAATACTTTCACCAAGGCCAATTTCAAGCAGTCCCAGCATGGAAAAATTCCTAAAAGTTTAATAATCTGCTCTCGTGAACTGCAGCTGACTTCGTAGTTCTAGCTCACCACTGGCCCCTGCCCTTTTCTAACACAGGAAGGAAAAATGGTACTTACTATAGAATTAACTTCAAAATAAAACAGAAGTGGGTGCCTGGGTGGCTCCGTCAGTTAAGCATCCTCCTTTGGCTCAGGTCATTATCTCATGGTTCATGAGTTTGAGCCCCGCATCAGGCTCTGTGCTGACAGCTCAGAGTCTGGAACCTGCTTCAGATTCTGTTCTCCCTCTCTCTGCCCCTCCCCTGCTTGTACTCTGTCTCTCTCTCAAAAAATTAAACATTAAAATAATAAAAAGTAAAAACAAAGAGCACTTTTCTCTGCCCTGAAAGGGTGATTCCAGCAAAAGGCTGGTGGATCAACTTAATGTTGCTTCATGGACCCAGTTTCAGAAATAGTACCCGTTGGGAGCTCTTGACAGTTTCTTAGGCATTGAAAACTGCAGGGGGTCCCCATAGGATACAGTTAGAATCCCCACCGCTTCTCAAGCTATTTCTGAAGGCCCCCCATGGTTCCTCAGAAAAGCTTCAGGAACCCCAGAGGCTGAGGGGGCACCAAGTGCCTGGGCTCTGGGGCTCCATGTCTCCTCTGTCAGGGCGGCAGCTCCCCAGTTGCCTGTCTTTTACGGGGTTTCTGCCTGATAGGCCACTTTTAAAAAGGGTTTCGTTGCTTAGAGTTTGAAGACCATTCATCCAGACCTCCGTCTACATAAGTGTCCTCAGGTTCTAGAGAGTCTCTGTCCCCTCTCTGCTCAGGACTTTAGTAACATAAGTAAGATCTCATGAGCCATGTGTGTTTTCTGAAGGGTGCCTTTTCGAATGAGGGTGTGGCCCTGAGGACCAGCTATAGAGAGGGGAAGAAGAGCACGTGGCCATAGAGAAAAATGTTGGCTTTTGTTCAGAATATTTTCTGAACGCTTTCCAGACTCCTTTACGTGAAATACTGGGAGCTGACAATTTTGCTGAAGGCACCCATGAAGGAAAAATAGTAATGAAATTAATTAATGTTACTGTGTTTCTTTCAAAGGGATGGCATGTGTATCTCTGGCTGCAAGAGAAAGATAATCCTGCTACTAATAGCTGGTCCTCGCACGGCGCTTCCTCTGTGCCTGGCCCACCGTCCTCAGCACTTGCCTTGAATTCAGCACCCACTGGAGCTGCTTCAGCAATCGGAAGGCGGAGTCTGCAGGCAAGGGTTCACCTTGAACCCAGTTCCTGAGAGGTGACCTCCAAACACTTGGAATGTCCTGCCTGGTAAGTGTGTCTCTGTTGACTGGAGGTCGTGGGCCACGCCGTAGCAGGTGGACCTCCCTACCTCTGGAGGCTTCCATGACCCACCTCCTGTAGTCTCCGGACCCACGCCCAGGGGAGCCTCCCAGCTTGGAACGCTTCGTGTGTGCTGTTGCACGTGGTGGCTGGGGGGCAGGCGCTGTCTGTACCCCCACACCGGAGGGACAGCTGAAGGCTTGCCTGGTCACCCTGGGGCCCCTCACGCACCCTTCCCTCTGCACATTTTTTAAATTAATTAGTTTATTTTCAATGTTTATTTTTGAGAGAGAGAGATCATGATTGAAGGAGGGGCAGAGAGCAGGCTCCAGGATCTGAGCTGTCGGCCTAGACCCCAACGTGGGGCTCCACCCCATGAACTGCAAGATCATGACCTGAGCCAAAGCCGGATGCCCCACCAACTGAGCCACCAGGCGCCCCTCCCTCTGCACATTTTAATCCGTATCTTTTTGACGTAATGAACTGCAAGTGCAGGTACAATAGCTCTTCTGAGTTCTGTGAGTCCTTCTAATGAATCATTAAACCTGAGGGGAGTCCCGGGGAGCCCCAGACTTAGAGACACCGTTTTAACCCCGTATTTCCCCTCTTTTGGCACAGAGCCCACACACAGGGTCACACAGAGCCCACCGCTCACCACTGTCCTCTGTGACCTGTTTTGGCTCCTGACTCTTTCCACGTTTGTTTTTGTCCTCAGAGATTATTCCAGAACCCAGACGGAGGCTTATGTGAGGATGAATTCCTCTCTGGATGCTATTCTCCAAACTGCTCTCCCGAGTTCTAACCACCCCTGGGTCACAAGCCCACTACTCAGTTACTGAGACTCAGAAACGTAGTCAGACTTGGAAATGTGATCACAGGAGAGACCTCACAAGCATGGAATCTCTATTTTGCTGTCAGCACATCGACTTCCATTGCATCAGATCGTTAAAGATGCAATGTTTACTTTTTTTTTGCACCTTATTTAAATTAAATAGAAGTTCAAATTGAAATTTTAAATTAAAAATTTTCTAATTTTTTTTAAAAGACACAGTCCTGTGCCTGTAATATTGTTTTGAGGGCAAACATTGAGCGAAGCTTAGAGAGCAGTGGGCCTGGCAGAAATGTTTCCATGTCCATGACAGCACCCGACCCTCACCATATCCTTTCCCTCTTCTTATAGGTGAGGTATCTGAGCCTCTGGAACTTTCTGGAATGGGCAGAAACAAGCAGCCCACATGTTTCCAAAGCACTTCTTGCAAGCGCCTTTGGCCAGGTGAGCAGAGAGGAGGATGGGAAAGTAGCCCAGGACCCCGCGCAACGGGTGGGCACCCCGGGTGGGGTCTCCCGGGTCAGCGTTACCTGATCCTCTGAATGCGACAGTCCTTCCTGCTCAGCACACTGCCCAGCAGCTCCATCACGGGGTCCTGGAACTGGTTGTTGTCCAGCCTGCAGGAGGCAGAGCCATAATGAGCGGCACCACCGCCCACAGGCGGGTGGAACCAGGAGCTGGCAAACGGCTGCCCTCAGGGCAGCAGACACCCCCAGGCTGGCACCCCTTCCCTGTCTGACGTGCCCAGTGCCGTGCAGCCCCCGCCACTCGGCAGCTCGGGGACCCGTACTCGCACACCCGCTGGGCTCGGGGCTTTCCTGGGAGGCGACACCAGGAGGCCCAGTGTTGTGAGCCCCAGGATTCCTGCCCAGAGGGGCGTCTCCCCGGCAGCCCCGCACACCACGTGAGTCTGCGGGACTCGGGTTGCTAGCTCTCCTCCTTCTAGGGACTTGGCAGCTGCTCTCGGGTCCTGACAGGCCCTGGTCTTACAGACGCTGAAGTCCAGAACAGGATGGAGGACAGGCGGTGGGGGTTGGAGTGAGTGAGTGTGGCCTCTGTCAGCAGGAGGCCGGTTCACAGAGTGTTGTCGGTTGAAATATGTTCCCCAGAAAGATCCGTGGGTGTTCTGACCCCCCACCCCCACCCGAGTGCCTCAAGCACATGACATTACTTGGAAACAGGACCCTTGCAGATATAATGAGTTCGGATGAGGTCATTCTGAGGAGGGTGGGCCTGGACGCCAATATGACCAGTGTCCTTGTCAGAGAGAACACTGCGTGGAGACAGTGACGCGGAGGAGGCCTCCGTGTGACCACACAGATTGGAGTGATGCGTCCACAGGCTGAGGACTGCCAATAAGCAGCACGAGTTAGTGAGGCAGGAGGGCCTCGGAGGGAGCTCAGGCCTGCCTACACCTTGAATTTGGACTTTGGCTTCCAGAGGTGTGACAGAACAGGTTTCTGCTGCCTTGAGCCATCCATGTTGTGGCCCTTCAGACAGCCCCCAGGGTGCTGATGCAGGGGGGCGTGGTGGAGGGGAGTGGCCTCCAGGCCCCCTGCTGTCTCCTCCCCCCACACCGCACACACCCCCACCGCAGCGCCCACCTCAGGCTCCGGCAGTAGAGCAGCTGGGGCAGCAGGCTCTGGAGGACGTCCTTGCCGAGGCACAGGGACAGGTTGGCCTCCTGCGCACAGGCGTCTGACACCTGCAGGAGGTAGGCCAGGGCCGCGTGGTGCCGGGGGCCGGCCAGCCCCGCCAGGCCCCCGCTCTGCATGGCCTCCTCTGTGCTGCGGGCCAGCTCGGTGTGCTGCAGCTCGTGCAGGCAGTGCAGGATGTTGACGGCCCGTGCACACACCACCTCGCCGGGGCGGAGGCAGCCCTGCAGGAGCTCAGCGGCCTGGGCGCGGTAGCCCTGGTGCTCGCCCTGCACCAGCAGGGAACCTGCCAGCAGGGCGTTGACCCTGGGGGACAGGAGTCCTGAGAGGAAGCGCAGGAACACATCCAGCCGCCCGTCCTCCGCCTGCATGGCCCGCTGGGCCGCGTTCCGGAAGTGTGTGAGGAAGCCGAGGCGAGGCCAGGACACGCCACCCTCGGTGAAGAGGTCGAAGATAGCCCTCTTGGAGGCCCCGTAGTAATATGCGGCCGCCACGAACTCCTGCAGGGACAGGTGCGTGAAGCCGTAGGCCGGCACCGCGGCCAGCGTCTCTTCCCGCTGCAGGAGCCGGCTGCACAGGCCGCTCTGCAGCAGAGCGAGATCCACGCCAAACGCCTTCAGGTCCTGCTCGTAGAACACGTACTTCTTCCTGACCAGCCCGGAGAAGGCCAGCCGGCCCAGAGTACCCACCATCTTGCGGCTGCTGTGGGCCACCTGCTCGATGCGAGGGCTCACCTTGCCCTTCTCCTGCCCGTCCCCGCTGAGGGCCATCCTGAAGTACCAAGAGTAGAGCTCGCACAGGGTCCTCGGAGTCCACTGCCCAGAGTCCTGGGACCCTGGCCTGCTGTGGCGCAGGTGACCCAGTGCCGACCCTGCCAGCCGGCAGAAGGCTGGGACCGTGCACATCAGGTACAGGGCCCTGTCTGCCTGCACCTGCCTCAGGACCCAGTCAGAGAGGGTGTGGTCCCCGGGGAACATCTCCTCCAAACACTCCTTGATCTCCCCCTCATCAAAGCCCCGGATCTCTGTCATCCGGTCTACCAGGCCCCCCGGGATCTGGCTGGCCACGCTGGGGCGGGAAGTGACCCAGACAGAAACTTCTGGGAAGAGGTTGCCCCGGATAATGTTGGTGATCAGGTGCTCCACCTGGATCTCCTTCTTAGTGTCCGTGCAGGCCACCGTGTTGAAGTCCAGAGGCGTCTTACACTCGTCCAGCCCATCCAGGATCAGGAGGGTTTTGGGTGGGGCCACTGCCGCCAAGCCAGACTCCCCGATGTGCGGGAAGACAGAGCGGACGAGTCTGTCCGCAGACAGCTTCTCGTGGGTGTTGAGATCTCGGAAGGTCAACGGGAGCACCAGGGAGAAGTCCTTGCCAACCTGTCCCCGGGCCCAGAGCTGGACAAAGTTCCTCACCAGGGTGGTCTTGCCCACGCCAGCTACCCCAATGGTGATGGAGATTCGGGGGGGGATAGACACCCGAGACAGAGGCAGGAAGAGCCTGTCCAGGCTGAGGGTCCTGGCCGCGTGCCAGTCCCCATGCGTGGTCTCCACCTGTGTGAAGTCGTGCTCCTTCAGCTGCAGGTCTGTCAGCCCCTCGAGCAGCAGGAGACTGGTCAGCCTGGGCGAGGGGCCGCCCGGCTCCAGGCTGCCTTTCACCCTGTTCAGCAGAGCCTCCCGGCACTTCTGTATCCTCAAGTCTGGGAGACAGAGGCCGAAGGGGGGGGGGGGGG